>CM035412.1:133000772-133120772 GCA_020310875.1 Ceratopteris richardii | reverse complement strand
AAAAATATACTCATAATAACACATATACTTACAAATATAGCCCGACTCAACTCTCTTCTCTGTAGCAGCGTGTTTATTTAAGAAAAAAGGAATACATAAATTAAATGTAAAAAATTACTTATATATATGAAAATTATAAATATAAACTATTAATTTGTATACCTTCTGCTGAGGAAATGACTCGTGAAGACGTAGCTGTCTATGAAAGAACTGCCATGTCTCAGGTGGTATGTTAGGTCGCCTCTTATTTTTTTCCACCATACAATATCTCTTGTTAATTTAATCTCAAACAGAAAAAAAGAATCAGAATACATACACGTATATACACACACATACACAGACCCACATACACATATACATGCAAACATATACACATACATATACACATATACATACATATAACATAAACACACATATACATATCCACATATATATATGTACACACACATGCATGCATATACACTCAATCATACAAAATACATGCATTTATCCCACAATAATGTGTATTTGTGTATATGTGAATATGTGTGTATGTGTAAATGTGTGTATGTGTAAATGTGTATATGTGAATATGTGTGTATGTGTAAATATGTATATGTGAATGTTTATATATGTGAATAATCAGATTATTAATATCAAATACCATTATTTATAGATTACGATCAATCAGATGGGACTCCACCACCATCTCCTAATCGTGCAAGGACTTTATACTGTAAGTATATCAACAATTTAATTTCAAATAAATTTGATAGATACAAAACTTATATTTTTTTTGTTCTTATTATAATCAGATTTTGATCAATCAGAGGGCACTCCACCACCTCCTACCCATGCAACAACTTCACATGTGTCCTCCGATAGGAATTATGATGAATTTTACTATCAAGAGCATATTATATGTTGGTGTAACTCTTGTTATGGCACGCATCAAAGACCACGATTAGAATGTATTGAGCATGAGGCAAAGTATGGTACTTTTGAGTGTGCACCATCACCTGGTCAACGTGATAATGCTTAGTTATGTATTTTTCTATATATGGTTTATTTAAAAACCATATACAAAATCAAATTAATGTTGATATACAAGAATACTTACTCGATGCGATGATGATGATAACTTTTCTCATCATGTTAATATACCTCATACACGTCATGGACTTGTTGTTCATCAATTACAAGCAACGGTTTCTAGAAATCATCTACCTCCTAGTTTAGAGACTGAAACGGTTGGAGATTATCCATTGCCAGCACGTGATCATTCTCTAGCACAAACATATGATAGAAGAAGATATGGAGGATGGAATAGAGGACCACTTCGTTTAGATGGAAAGGTTTTCAACTTTTGGGGTAATCACTATATGATTGCTCCATCCACTATTACTAATGTTGGTCGTGGTATCTTTATTGTAGAGGATTTGTATGTGCCTCCCAACTTTGAAGTCACTCTTATGTCATTTTGTGTTCCTATATATGGATGGGGAGATTGGCATCGACTTGCACGTTATGTTCAAAGCATGAGTACTTATGGAATATGCTTGCATGCAGCATCCCTTACTAGTAGAAGGATTTCACATGCAAAAAATGAAAGATTATATATTGATGGAAGACCTTATATGCATGGAAATATAGCACGTTTAATAAATAATAGTGGAGGGTTACATAATAGTTCAGGGACTAATTGCACATTTGAGGAGCATGAAAATAGTCACGAATCACCATATGTGAGTATAGATGTATCAAGATACATAGTTGTCAATGCTATTACTACATTACATGTTGGTGATGAATTATTAGTGAATTATGGATGGCGTAAACCTCCAAGAGCACCTTTTAGCTAGAGAGAGAATGAAAATTTCCTATACATATTTAATAACTTATATATTTAATTTTACGTTTAAAGTTTACTTTTTATTCATTTATGGAATGCTAATGATTTTTATTCATGTGTGTAGATTCCAACATATGATGTTGA
Organism: Ceratopteris richardii; assembly: GCA_020310875.1. NCBI lineage: Eukaryota > Viridiplantae > Streptophyta > Polypodiopsida > Polypodiales > Pteridaceae > Ceratopteris > Ceratopteris richardii. The sequence goes on along the minus strand of CM035412.1, from coordinate 133,118,797 downwards.
TGATATTCCTCCACACCATTCACAATAGCTAGTAAGACCTCATTCATCAAAAGCTTCTATGAGGAGGCTACGCAAAAGTGATCTTGTGGAATATGGAAGGTTGAAAAATCTATATTCAAAAGATGATAAAGTACAATATTTATGCGACAATGATGAAGGACTGGTATCAAAATGACAGTGAGAGCATTGATATTTCTAAAAATGAGAAATATCTTCGAGAGGAATTTCTAAAGCATGTATATGAAGGAAGTCGTTTGACACGACTAAGTGTGAGCTCACTTATTCTCAACCTTCAAAATCATTTTGGATGGAGTAATGTATCTGTTTTGGCACTATTAAGGTATAATTTTCAATTATATATATATATATATATATATATATATGCTTAAATATATACATATAAATACATGCATATATAAACATACACACAATATACATGAATGTATACACATATATAAACATACACACACAAATACACACACATGTTATGAGAGCAAGGTTAAATTATACATACCTGTATCGAATGAAGATGTTTTGTCCATCTAGCCTTTAGAATTGTCCACCCAAGTATCAGTTAGCTATGAAGGTATTAAGTCGTTAGTAAAATGGGAGAAACAAATTTATCTTGAAGATTTTGAAGGATGGAAAAGTAATTTTAAAGGATGGACGGAAAAAAAGCATCCATTCAATGCAGGTTTTTATTCTTACTTTAGCCAAGGTAAGAACAAGAACTTGCATTGAATGGACACATTTTGTCAACCCATCCTTTAAAACTATTCATGCATCTTTCAAAATCTTCGCGATAAATTTGATCCTCCCATTTTACTAATGACTTAATACCTCCAGCTAAGTGATACTTTATATTTGTAAACAAATATGCAAGTCTTACTTAGCAAGACAGGTATTAGATACACTATAAAATGGGAGACAGACAGACGATCCAATGGTCTAGATATGAAAATCTGCAAATGATTCAATGGTCTAGATATGAAAGAGTTCATGAAGAAGCTCCACGAGCATGGAACAACGTGTCTTCTTCAAAAATAACAGATGAGGTATTATCAAGTAAGGGAGTTCCATTTTTATTTACATTTCAAGAAAAAAATTATGTTTCTACTTTTGTAGCATATAATAGCGAATGCATGCAAGCATTCCTTAGCGAGTACGAACAGAAACTGTCAAAATCTCCGAAGTAAAAGGCAAAGAAACAAAAGATATAGAGGTAATCTCGACAATAATGAGATTACAAATATATCTTCTTTCACAGATTGGCTATATAGTCGTTTGCAATGCACCAACGCAAATAAAGAAATCTCAGATGAGCAGAGAGAAATAATGATAGGTTGTGAAGGAAAGGTAATTTTATTTTAATAATATTTTTTTTCATATATGTATATTAGTTTCTATTTATTAATTTAATTTCTTTTGCAGGCTCAAATGTTCACTAATATGTGGGCTTTTGGACAACATAGTAGAATCAAAGCCATTGATTCTTTACGTCAAACAAAGGATTCTAGTATTATTGCTTCTTTCAAGCAACAATCATGTGCTAGCTCAAAAGACACGAACCTTATAGATGAAGAACTTGGTTAAGTAGCAAATGTTGTTGGTATCTATGAAATTTCCTTTCGTACATTCAAGCAGGTAGAAAAAAGTTTATATTTTTTATGATAGAGTTAGTTATTTTTTAAAGCACCTAATAATGGGTTTTTGCTTTTATATATTTTGATAGGTCATTTTGAAGGTTGATTGGTTTCAAACTGAGTATAAAGGTAGTAATTCCACATTAAGAAAGGAATTATCTGGGTTTTGGGCAATTGATTCTTCCAAGGTAATGCGATCTACTAAAGAACCATACATTCTTCGTAGGCATATTGAACAAGCATTTTTTTTATAAAAACCGAGATGCTCACCCTTGGTGGCAAGTCATTCATGTTCAACCTAGAGGTAGGTCATTGTTTGATCAGTTTATTGTTAGAGAGATCGAACAAGCATTTTTTTTATAAAAACCGAGATGCTCACCCTTGGTGGCAAGTCATTCATGTTCAACCTAGAGGTAGGTCATTGTTTGATCAGTTTATTTGATGATTCACCATCAAATATTGATACATCAACATCTGAAAGAGAAATTAGAATCATTATAGGTGATAATGATGCTAATCCTGTTTATGAAGAGGATAATACTCTACATGCTACTTATACTGATGAGGAAGAGGAATTACCAAAAATCAATATTAATCCATCAATAGATGATGTGACCCATGAGAACACAGATTTAACACTAGAAGAAATAAATGAAATCAATAATGATAATGAAGATGAGACTATATTGATGTCTTACCAAAATGATGGCAATAATGAAAACATATGAGCAGATCAGATAGTAAATTCTACTCTAGTTATCGATCAATAACTTGAAGCCTATGAATGGATATCAGATAATAGATTCTTTATTCAACTTGAATATTGATGAATCCTACTAGAGAGATGAAATCATGTTCTTTTAAGTTAGAACATGAAGCTTGGAGGTTTGCCTAATTATTTTATATATCGCTTTATCTTCGAGGAGCAAATTTTCTCATGTATGTATGCATATGTGTGTGTATTTATGTGTATTATATGTATACATGTGTTAGTATGCATATATATGTGTTTCATGTATATGTATGTGTGTGCATGTGTGTGATATATGTATACATGTGTTAGTATGCATATGTGTATATATGCGTATGCATTTGTGTAAAATATTCATGTATTCATGTAATATATGCAAGTGTTTATAATTGTGTATGCATGTAAAAGTATACATTTGTGCACGTAGGCATGTATATGTGATGTGTACATGTATATATATATATATGTGTCTATGTGTAAATGTGTACATGTAAATATGTATGCATGTATCTATATTTATGTGTGCATTTAGGCATGTATGTGTGATGCATAATGTATCTACTCCATTTTATATTTATGTATGTGTATCTACATGATGTGTATATATCTTAATATATATTATGATCCTCGTTGATTTGAGTAGCCATATATAGAGGCATAAGGTTGGGAGGAGAGACATCTCTCTAGTAGGACGTCGGAGGAATAGATGCAATGTGTACATATCCTTCAATCATATGGCTAAAAGGTTGAATTAGAGTTTCTATATTAGGGGTTTTAAAACCCTAATATCAAAATTAGTGTTTTCAAATTAGGATTTTTGAAATAGGATCTATGAATTAGAATATTTATAATAGGGCTTTTGAATTAGGATATGTATGTATGTATATGTATATGTATATATATATATATATATATATATATATATATATATATATATATATATATATATATATATATATATATATATATACATATATATATTTATATATAGCTATATAAGTATATATATAGATACACACACACACACACACACACACATATATATATATATATATATATATATATATATATATATATATATATATATATATATATATATATATATATATATATATATATATATATATATATATATATATATACACATACATATAGATATATCAATATGCATGTGTGTGTATGTATGTGTATCTATATGTGTGTATGCATGTGTGTGTATGTATGTGTATCTATATGTGCATATGCATGTGTTGTGTGTGAGTGTGTATGCATGTGTATATGTATATATGCATGTAAATATGATTATGTGAGATGTGTGTGTACATATGATTATGTATGTGTATGCGTATGTGAGTATGTGTATGTGTATGTGTCTATGTGTGTATTCATTATATGTGTGTAACTGCATGCATGTGTATGTGTGTGTAAAATGTGCATGTATGTGTGTGTATGTAAAAATGTGCATGTATTTGTATATGTGTGTAAATGTGCATGTATGATGTATATGTGTGTGTATGTGTGTATCTGTACCTCTAGTCTCACTCTTTTCTCTCTTCCTCTCTCATATACATACATACATACATACACAAACACACATGCTCATATCCACATATATATACATAAAAGCAATGCGTACCGTGCATTATCGGGACGATGAGCCATAAGTGTCCGCATCTCTTTTAGACTCCACTTATGTGACCATCCTGTCCCAAACTCTGTCTCAAGTGAACGAAGTACATATTTTTTATCCCTCTCATCATGCTCACTACAAAAATAAAAAAAATCATGTAAATAAAACATAACATATTTATTTCAATATATATGTAAAATTTTTATATATGTACACAATGTTCCCCTCTGGCTCTATATCGCACTCTGGCCCTAAGGTGCCTATGCATGTCCTCATAGGCACCTGTGCTCTGCTATCATGATCTAGAGGTGGTATAGGTGTCCTAAAAATAGATAGATAAAAATAAAATATGTATTATAATATCATTAAAAAAATTTATGAAAAAAAAAACATACCTATGAGCAGATAGCTGTCTTCCTGCATATGGAACAGCAGAAGATCCCTCCTCTGATCACTGGGTAAGCATCTGGATCGTATAATCTAGCTCATCATTAGCCATCTCTGAGTACTCATGCATGATGATCCCTAGAATATCAAGCGGAACTCTTGCTCTCATAAAGCTTTTTATGAGAGTGAGTTCCACCTTTCTCTCTCTACTAGGATCCATAATACTTGTACATATAAAACAAAATGGGTTAGAAATCAATATATATACGTGTACATATGTATGTGTGTATATGTGTATGGAGGTGTATATGTGAGTGTGTGTATGCATGTAAGCATGTATGTATGCATATGCATGTGCATTATGTATGCAAATGTATGCATGTGTGTGTATGTGTGTGTGTATGCATGTAAGTATGTATGTAATTATATGCATATGCATTATGTATGCATGCATGTGTATGTGTGTGTGTATGTGTCTCTATGTCTGTGTATGCATATATATGTGTATGTCTCTATGTGCTTGTCTATGCATATATGTGTGTGTATGTATCCATGTGTGTATGTGTGTGTGTCTGTGTGTATGTGTGTGTGTCTGTGTGTATGTATGTGTGTATCTGTATATATGTGTCTATGCATGTGTATGTATGTGTGTAAATGTGTGTGGATGTGTGTATGTGTCTCTATAAGTGTGTATGTGTCTATGTGTGTAAGTGTGTGTATATGTGTGTATATATGTGTGTATTTATACATATATGTCTATATGCATGTGTATGTGTGTGTGTGTAAATGTGTGTGGATGTGTGTATGTGTGTGTGTAAGTATGTATGTGTCTATGTGTGTATGTGTTTGTTTATATATGTGTGTGTGTATCTCTGTGTGCGTAAGTTTGTATATGTGTATGTGTGTATGTGTTTGTGTCTATGTGTGTCTATGTGTGTCTATGTGTGTCTATGTGTGTCTATGTGTGTATGTCTGTGTGTATGTCTGTGTTTATGCATGTGTAAGTGTGTTTGTGTATGTCTGTGTGTGTGTGTGTAAATTTGTGTGTATATGTGTGTGTATGTGTGTATGTGTCCATGTGTGTGTATGTATCTATGTGTGTGTATGTGTCTATGTGTGTATGTGTATGCATGTAAGCATATATCTATGCATATGCATGTGCATTATGTATGCATATGTATGCATATGTGTGTGTATGTGTGTGTATATGTGTGTATGTCTGTGTATGCATGTAAGTATGTATGTATGCATATGCATATGCATCATGTATGCATGTATGTGTGTGTATGTCTATTTACATGTGTGTGTATGCATATATATGTGTGTGGGTCTCTCTCTACGTGTGTGTGTGTGTCTATGTGTGTATATGTATGTGTGTGTATTTGTGTGTATGCATGTAAGCATGTATGTATGCATATGCATGTGCATTATGTATGCATATGTATGCATGTGTGTGTATATGTGTGTATATGTGTGTATGTCTCTCTACGTGTGTATGTGAGTATGCATATGTATGCATGTGTGTGTATGCATGTAATTATGTATGTATGCATATGCATATGCATTATGTGTGTATGTGTGTATGTGTGTATGTGTGTATGTGCGTGTATGTGTGTGTGTGTCTATGTGTGTATGTGTGTGTATGCATGTGTATGTTTGTGTAAATGTGTGTGTATATGTGTGTGTGTGTCTATGTGTGTGTATGTGTCTATGTGTGTGTATGTGTATGCATGTATCTATGTATTCTATGTATATGCATGTGCATTATGTATGCATATGTATATGTGTGTGTGTATGTGTCTATGTGTGTGTACATCTCTATGTGTGTGTATGTGTGTGTATGTGTATGCATGTATATATGCATATGCATGTGCATTATGTATGCATATGTATGCATATGTGTGTATATGCATGTAAGTATCTATGTATGCATATGCATATGCATTATGTATGCATATGTATGCATATGTATGAATGTATGTGTATGTGTGTGTATGCCTCTCTATGTGTGTGTGTATGCATATATGTGTGTGTGTGTGTATGTCTGTGTTTGTGTGTGTTTGTGTGTGTCTATGTGTGTATGTGTATGTATGTATGTGTGTGTATGTATGTGTATGCATGTAAGCATGTATTTATGCATATGCATGTGCATTATGTACGCATATGCATGTATGTGTGTGTATGTGTGTGTATCTATATATGTGTGTCTATATGCATGTGTATGTGTGTGTGTAAATGTGTGTGGATGTGTGTGTGTGTGTGTTTGTAAGTGTGCGTGTCTATGTGTGTGTGTATATGTGTGTGTATGTGTATGTGTGTGTGTGTGTCTATGTGTGTATGTGTGTGTGTCTATGTGTGTATATACATGTGTATATATATATGTGTGTCTATATGCATGTGTGTGTGTGTGTAAATGTGTCTGGATGTGTGTGTGTAAGTGTGCATGTGTCTATTAGTGTGTATGTGTTTATGTGTGTGTATGTGTCTATGTTTGTGTATGCGTCTGTGTGTATGTGTGTGCATGTATGTATGCATATGCATGTGCATTATGTATGCATATGTGTGTGTATGCATTTAAGTATGTATGTATGCATATGCATTATGTGTGTATGTGTTTGTGTGTGTATGTGGGTGTAAGTGTGTGTGTGTATGTGTGTGTGTCTATGTGTGTATGTGTGTGTATGCATGTGTATGTGTGTAAATCTGTGTGTATGTGTATGCATGTATCTATACATATGCATGTGCATTATGTATGCATATGTGTATGTATGCATGTAAGTATGTATGTATGTATGCATATGCATATGTATGCATGTATGTGTATGTGTGTGTATGTCTCTCTCTATGTGTGTGTATGTCTCTCTCTATGTGTGTGTATGCATATATGTGTGTGTATGTGTGTGTGTGCCTATGTGTGTATGTGTATGTGTATGTGTGTATGTGTGTGTATGTGTGTGTATGTGTGTGTATGTGTGTGTATGTGTGTGTATGTGTGTGTATGCATGTAAGCATGTATGTATGCATATGCATGTGCATTATGTATGCATATGTATGCATGTGCATTATGTATGCATGTGTGTGTATGTGTGTGTATGCATGTAAGTATGTATGTATGCATATGCATATGCATTATGTATGCATATGTATGCATGTATGTGTATGTCTCTCTACGTGTGTGTCTTTGTATGCATATATATGTGTGTATGTGTGTATGCATGTGTATGTGTGTATGCATGTGTATGTGTGTGTATGCATGTAAGCATGTATGTATGCATATGTATAATTTATGTGTATGTGTGTGTATGTCTCTTTACGTGTGTGTGTGTGTGTATGCATATATATGTGTGTATGTGTATGTGTATGTGTATGTGTGTATTTGTGTATGCATGTGTATGTGTGTGTATGAATTTAAGCATGCATGTATGCATACGCATGTGCATTATGTATGCATATGTATGCATGTGTGTGTATGTGTGTGTATGCATGTAAGTATGTATGTATGCATATGCATATGCATTATGTATGCATATCTATGCATGTATGTGTATGTGTGTGTGTGTATGTCTCTCTATGTGTGTGTGTATGCATATATGTGTGTGTATGTGTCTGTTTGTGTGTGTGTCTGTTTGTGTGTGTGTATGTGTGTGTGTCTATGTTTATGTGTGTGTCTATGTGTGTATATACGTGTGTATCTATATATATGTGTCTTTATGCATGTGTATGTGTGTGGATGTGTGTGTGTAAGTGTGTATGTGTCTATGTGTGTGTGTATATGTGTGTATGTGTTTGTATGTGTATGTATGTGTGTGTCTATGTGTGTATGTGTGTGTGTCTATGTGTGTATGCATGTGTCTATGTGTATATATATATGTGTGTGTATGCATGTCATGTGTGTATGTAAATTAGTGTGTATATGTAGGTGTGTGTGTGTATGTGTGTGTGTCTATGTATATGTGTGTGTGTCTATCTGTGTATATATGTGTGTGTCTATCTATGTATATGTGTGTGTGTATGCATATGCATGTTTGTGTATGTGTGTGTATGTGTGTGTATGTGTGTGTATGTGTCTGTGTGTGTGTGTGTGTACTTGGCTTCACGGAGCTCTTGTCCATCTCTCTCTCTCTCTCTCTCTCTCTCTCTCTCTCTCTCTCTCTCTCTCTCTCTCTCTCTCTCTCTCTCTCTCTCTATATATATATATATATATATATATATATATATATATATATATATATATATATATATATATATATATATATATATATATATATATATATATGTGTGTGTGTGTGTGTGTGTGTGTGTGTCACACGTCCAAATCCCAGCACAAATGTGCTGGGAGAAATCGAATTTTTTTTAACATTCTAGTGCGTCGCTTATGCGAGGTTGTGGAACATCAATAACGGAATGAGTTTCTTATATATCAAAAGCTTTTATATGTGTATATATGTGTTCATGTACGTGAATTGCGTGTATATATACTCAAAACATCTATGTATGTGTAAGCACATATGTATGCTTTCAAACGTGCGCCCATCAAATCCATGAAATCGGAACTAAATATGTATGTACGTAAGTAAATACGTATGTACGTAAGTAAATACGTATGTACGTAAGTAAATACGGATGTACGTATGCATGCATAAATAATGCATATCTTTTGAATGCTTTGAAATCATGCATAAATAATGCACATCTTTGATGAATTTATATTCTTCAAAGAATATATTGTTTTGTTTCAAGCACAGGCGTTTCGAATTATCGTATTCCCAATTTTTTGTATTTAGATAATAAATCATCTGATTATTATGAATATTAGTATAACTTTCTTTTAAGTGATTCTTAACCTAAAATACTAGACAACATGACAAACTCTGATGTTCTAATGGCAGACGAGTACGTCTCTCGTTCTTACGAGCTGCATTATCCATATACATTAACACTTTTGTACAACGTGAAATCATATATTGAGTAAATAAATTGACAATATCTTTATACTTTAAATTATGTCTAATATCCCTAGCCCACTTGCACTCCTCATTGATCTTGAAGAAAGATTTCAGACAATTCCACAATGAAGAAACCAAGTCCGAGCCTCTATGTGTGACCAAAAAAGGGAAGAACCAAGGAAGAGAGAAAGAGAGAGTAAATATTGACCCTTCCATTAGGCGTACCCACAAACCTAAGAGTACTTTTTTGTTCTAAAAATCAAATTAGCCCAAGAGGTATTCATATTGCTCCATTAGGCAGGCAACTTATTGTCCAGACCTTCCATATCTTGAATGCCAAGCCCACCAGAGTCCTTTTTTTATTATTCCTATCTATTTTCTCACTCCAAAATTCTTTAGACAAGGCAAGAGACTGTCTAGCTTCCAGATACCTTTCCTTACACAATCTCAAGGAAACATCAATGTAATCTTGAGAGTCAACCTCAAGGGAGTTCAAAAAATTCAAAAGAGAGTCCCTCCGATGAGCCCTAATGATTAAGGCTTATTTCTTGAAGTAGGTAAAGAGATGTTGGATGTCTTTGATCGCTTTTTCCCAAGCCCTAGAAGGAGAGGATTGAGAGCTGAAGTGAAAAGAAAAAATGTCCTTAGTCCTCTCCATGATACAGGGTAGCGTGAGGAGGGTGTGGTCAATATGAGGCCAACCAGCTCTAAAGGAGGGGGCACCTTTCCCAAAAGTCATGAGGAGCGGTTTATGATCAGACATCATCAGGGAGTATTCTACCCTAGCACTACAGTCCCAACAGTCTTGGACAAAAGAAGCATTAGCATAACATCTATCAAGTTTATCTAAGCAGTAATTAGAATCGGATTTCTTATTAGACCAAGTAAAGCCCGAGTTTAAAGAAACATCAAATAAGTCAAGATAGTTACACAAGTCAAACCAAGCATTTTTTTCAGAACCACCAATGCAACTACCCTTCCCTTTCCATCTATCTTTTCTAGTGGTGACCATATAAAAATACCCAATTAAAATGGAGGTGCCACGAATGCCAGAGAGCTCTTCCCAGCAAGACTTCCAAATGACACTATCGTTACCAGCATACACAGATACTACATTCACGTTATATGGGTTGCCTAGGCTGATAGTACACCATTTCTTGGAAGGGTTGATAACAACAGATTGGAAGCAGTGATCAATAGAAAAGTTTATCCCTATAACTGCCCCCCCCCCTTGCCATTTGTATGGTCAATAGAAAACCACTCAAACCTTTTAGACAAAATGTTACGATGCATTTTAAGAAGAGATCCCCCTATCTTAACTTCCTGCAAGCAAACAATATCCAAATTTCTGGGTAAACTACATAGCCACATGTCAAGCATCTTGGGACGCATAGGGTCTGTCAGACCTTTCACATTAACCGAGACAATATGGAGATTAGACATAACAACACGAAAAAGAATTATTTTCTACTATTCTTTGTCGGCTTAATAACTGAGAGGGATGTTCTCCCAATCTCTTTCCTATTTGACTTGACACCTGCTATATTATTAAAAGAAATCTCTTCTTCTTGTGACATAGGAGCCACTTCAACACGAACACCTTCTTCTTCCATTTTGACTATGGCATCTTGATCATACCTTTCGAGTTCTTGACTAAAAGAATCAAGGTGTATAGGCTTACGAGTTATTACCTGATCAGCATGACAAAGGTCTATTGAATTCGCTTTGTGACAGTTGATCACCTTGTTTTTCCTACCTATCGTATTCCAACCCTTTCCATCTTCATTAGAAGGTATGTCAATAGCTACGTTGATGGTGCCTACACACATCTTTTTAGGGTCTTCATTTTCTTTGGAACCAGGAGATACCGTGTTATTACCCTGTGGAGAATTGTCATCAAATGGATTAGAAAAATCTTCAACTAATATGTCGTACATATTATCGGATTTAATGCCTTTTTCTTTAGTTTTGACCTGCTTTTTACCCGAAGAGTTTTGATGTCGGTTAGGCATGGGGTTTTCTTTAATAGGACCTTCCCTTTCCACTTTATTATCCTTATGGAGTAAAGGGTAGTCTTTAATAAGATGCCCTTGCTTGTAGCAGTTAAAGCAAGCATTTGGGAGGTTTCGGTAAAAAACTTTCTAAGTATGTAACTTTAATCCAGCAAAATCCTTAATGACTATGTGGGTCTTGATCTCTCTCGCAATATCAACTTAGATAGGTAACTGAGAATCCCACTTTGGGTTTATATTGCTAATCCTAGCTCTTTGACCTAGCACCTTTCCTACCATTTTCCCTAGGTTTTCTACCCACATATAATATTTGATAGGGAGCTCGGGAAATTCCACCCACACCGGTATCTTGGATGGTTTATTACTTTTAGGGTTAAAACCGATATGCCATTTAAAAGCAGACATGGGAATGTTACGAATCAATCATTGAGTCTCACTTATCACATGAAAATCACTCTCACCTTCTTCAAAGAAATACAGGAAATAGTTCTTTGGGCAGTACTGCACATGCTTGATAGGTAGCCCCCTTGAATCCCAATGGGTTCTTATCTAGGATTTTAGGTCATTTTGTGGTGGTCTGGGGCCATGGCAAAGCCCTATGACCACCCTATTACTCAGGTGTTCGTGCCAATTGTCCAATGACGTTCTGTCAATGATCAAGGGTTCATCTTCATCATTGCTAACCATGTCATCTACTATAAGCTCGTGAGGATTTTCACAAGCCACCTCTTTGCCTTTCGAGAGAGAGACTGAGAAAAGAGCACTTTACCTAGGATGCAGCTGAAATCCAAACCAGAAGATGAAAGAACTATTAAATTTATTTTCTTTTTCTTATTTTCTTTTTCTTTTCTCCCTTCCCACTCTCTTTGTCTTTTTCTTTTTTTTCTTTAGATTCAAAAGATATCATGCTAACAAAAAGGAATCGAGGAGGAAAAAAAGAGTTGTCCATCGCCCGACGCCACCAGTGCGATAGAATGCAAATGTACTGGCAACAGATAGGCGGCGAGAAAGCTCATCATTCTGGCGCGCTTGTGTTTTGATGGTTCGATTTCTCTGCTCAAGTGGAAAATCCAATCACATGTGGGCAACAAAGTTTTGCTTCTCCTTTCATATGAGAAATTTGACATGTTTATACAAGGCATATACAGATAATATATATACAAATCTACAAAAAATGACAGGCAAATTACCAATCAGAGCCTGTCTTTTGACAGGAAGTTTCAAAAAACACCTCTTTGACAAGAAAAATGGCCAATGACAGGCAAAATGCCTGTCAATTTTAGGCCCTTGGAGCTCACCCTGATATTAAGCCCCCGGAATCAGCCTGTCATGCTATGAATGTCTATTGTGCCACGTGGGCTGAGCCTGACTATCGTACCTCTGTCATGCCTCTTCTCTTTCGAGTGTAAAGCTCTGATGCATCTATCGTGAGCTTTACATGTCTAACCATCTGTCGCCAATCAGACGCCTGTCATTAATTCTTCAACTGAAAGTGTGCAAATCGAGCGTTCGGCATGAAACTGGAATTTCTTTTTTTTTTTTGTTTTTTTTTTAGGCTACACAGAAAGAGATAAATTAAAAGAAAAGACGAGAATACAAGACCCGAGATATGGGTGGAATTACAAGATGTTTTTGAGGAACATCAATAGGCTTAGTCTGCTAGTAGAGTACATAGAGAAAAATCTATTTTTCCACTTCTGGTAGGGAAGGGACTTAAAAACATCATGTAGTCTCATTGGGGACAAAAGTCATCTTATTTTTACAATCTCTGGATATGGACTTAAGAGACTGTATGCATTCAAACTTGAAGTCCTTGTTAGAGCTTGAAAAGATTTTTTGGTTTCTTCTTCTCCAGATGTACCAGAGAATAGTGGATCTTATGACTTGTCATAAACTAGTATCAAAACCACCAGCTTCACCCACGAGAATATTTTTGAAGGTGAGGGGGGAGAGACCAATACTAGTGCAATAGCAATTAATAATAGACCAACGTCTCTTGGCAACAAAACAGGACATAAATAAATGTTGAAGATCTTCCAAATGGCCACAAAAGGGACATTCTCCACAGCTAATAAGGAGATCCTTAGCCTTACTGCCAGTCGAAACTCCATGGTGAATAATAAGCCAGAGAAGACAGGAGTGTTTAGCAGCTTTGGGGAAGGCCCATATCATTTTGAATCAGAATTTCCACTGATGAGCTGACCACTGGATCTTCCACTTCTTGTTAAGCTTTGGCACGATTGTCTGAACCTGATGTTGTGTCTCTTGAATTTTTTGTAGATATCTCCAGCCACCACAGAGATGGAAATCCACTTGTGAAAGAGGAAGGAAGACATCTTCAGTTCCAGCCAAGCCCTTTTGTCCAAAAGTAAATTCCTGCACGCAATAGAGAGAGACACATTAGACATAATATCTTATGTATTTAAAATGAGGTTATCTCCACACAGTGAAGCCCAGTTGGAAAAACTAGATTTTCTACATTTGTTATTTCTGATATACAAGGTATCTCGGTTATGGTCAGAGAACCATCCACACCAGATGGAGTCCTTCATCAAAAAGGAAAGTTTATTAGAGAAGTGCTCAGGAATCTTATAGTTAAGTTTAGTTTTCATCCATGCATTCCACACACACCAGGGGACTGCCCTTGGGAATAAAAACAAGGGGCAAGGAAATGATATCCCAAAGTCCATGACTTTTCTAGTTTTTATGACCTTTGACGTGGAAAGTATGAATGTTCCTCTTAATGAGGCAAGCCCAAAATTCAGAGCTCCCAGAGGCCCTCACAATCCATTTGGCTTCCATTTGAGTAGCCATGTGGGAAGGGCAAGGAAGCCCAAGACCCCCTCCTCTTTTTTCAAGCAGCAGGTACTCCAGGCAGCTTTAGGAATTTTGCTAGACAGAGAAGTGCCTCCCCATAGGAATCTCCTGGCCAGAGCAAGCACTTGAGAAAGATGTTTCTTATTGGGCTGCCAACATGAGAAGAAATAGGTTAGAGATGGGAGAAGGTAATGTTTTAAAACAAATATCCTATGAGATAAAGTTTGTTGCATCCCCATCCACAAACAAACTCTTTTCCTGAACTTGTCAATTATCCAATCCCATCTTTGGTCCATGGTAACTTCAAACCCCATAGGGATGCCTAGGACTCTGAATAAACACCCTTTTTTAATAATGTCACACTTACGTTCAGTCACACAAGAAGGTATAAGTTGTTAGAAGAAAAAAAACCAGTTTTCTTGTGGCTAACTTTGGACCCACTAGCACAAAAAAATATGTCAAGACATTTAAGGAAGTTGAGAGCTGAGCGAGAATCAGCCTTGGTAATCATATTGGTATCATCTGCAAACATTTAGAGCCCTAGCTGAGAGGAGGATCCAGGTATCTTGAGGCCACTGATGGTGCCCATACTCATATAGTCTCTGACAAGCCATCTCAAGGCATCACTGATGATAGCAAAGAGGAGAGGGGCAAGGGGGCAACCCTGTCTGATGGACCTACACAAAATAAAAGTTTCAGATAATTGGCCATTCATAGCCACACGAGAGTTAGCATTACCAAACAAAATACTGATGTACTTAATGAGCTTCTTACCAAATCCTGTATCATGAAGAGATTGCAGTATGAAATCCCATTCAACTCTGTCATAGGCCTTGTCAAAATCCACTTTAAAGAAAAAGGTGTCAATATTAATCTCCTTGGCAAACTCCATTCCTTCCCACAACGAGATGATGGCATCTAAAATAAATCTTCTTTTGATAAATCCTTTCTGCTCAGGGAGAATGACCATGTCCATTATGGGACTGAGTCTTCTAGCCAAGGAAGAAGCAAGGATTTTCTAAATAGAAGTCAGACGTGAGATAGGCCTCCAGTTAGTAAGGTCTTCCTTAGATCCTTTCTTGTGAACTAGTTTCATAATTCTAGAATTGATATAAGAAGAGAGAACACCCTTGCTAATAGTCTCTTGCCAAATCAAGAGAATAATGGGCACCATAATATCAACAAGTTCCTGAAAGAACTCATTAGGCAAACCATCTAGACAGAAGATTTGCAGGGCTTTAACTTACTAATGGTTTCTCTCACTTCACCAGCAGGGAGGGGCATGTCCAGAATAGAGGCCAAGGGACCATCTTTTTTCTCTTTAAAGCAATAAGAGCCCTTGCTCTTTGGATGTCATCCCCTCTCCTGGGAGGCATAAAGAAAACATTGGTAAAAAAAGACACAGCCTCTTGCAAGTTCTCACTCATGGTATTGGCCAGATTTCCAGAACTTTTTCTCAATATGGGAATAAAATCCCTAGCCTTTTTCTTTTTCAAGATATCAAACATGTGTCTGTTAGGTTTATCAACCATACCAGCCCAGAATTCTCTGGAGGTAGCAAGAGCACCTTTAGCATGGATGTAATCTTCGTATTTCAATCTTTCCCTAAGCTCAAGAATCTTCACACTCTTACTAGATTGGTCAATGTTGGAGTCATCAATGTTTTCTATCTCTTTAATTATCATCATTCTTCTATGGTGCCTGATCTTCTTGGCTTTTGACTTTAAGGCCCGTGAAGAGGGCTTGGATATCTTTGACTAACTTTTCCCAAGAAACAACGGGGGAGGTATTACTTCTATAAAAATGATAAACCAAGATCTCCTTCATTTTTTCTTTCACGTAGGGTAGTTTTAGTAACGATATGTTCATATGGGGCCAACCCGCTCTGTAGTTAGGGGAGTTATTAAAGAGCTTAATAATGAGCAGCGTGTGGTCAGACAACTGAAAAGTAGAGTCTTTGTGACAAGTAAAATGCCACAGTTCCTTGAGTCTGTTGTTATTCATGTCTTTTTTGTAAGAAGGTCAATCTAGAAAAAATGTTCATTATGCATGTTGCAAATCAAGATTTCTTAGATAGCTAGAAGAGCAAAGGTAAATCAAGATTATCTATTAGCAAGCAAAAAACTGCCAATGTTATATAATCAAAGAAGGAAGATAAACATGAGAAGAAAACAAAAAAAAGGAAAAATAGTGTTGCAAGCACTATAAGGAGGATAATCCTTTCATTAAGGGTTATTCTAAACTAGCTACAAACAAAGATAAAGAAGAAAGCTAGAATGGTTGTTACAGAGCCTTGTACTCTTAAAAATGAGTCTGTTAATCATATGCAGAATGAAAAAATAACATTTAACACTCATTGCAGCCATAATCCATCTTATCTAGAAATTTATGTCCACAATAGATTGAGATATTCAATACTTTGATAAAGGTGCAACCGACCATATTACCTCATAAGGTTGTGTAGTGTCTTCACTTCACTTACTCTTGTTCCTATATGCGATATTGTCACATGTGCTAACAACTCCGCTTATCCTATTATAGGAGTTGGATAGATTATTTTTATTGCTGCAATTGGTAGCACATTCACTTTATCAAATGTGTTATATGTACTAGGGATAAAAAAGAATATCTTTTTACTCTCAACATTAGCTCAAATTTGCTTAGTAGTCAAATTTATTGGTGACACATGTACAATTCATGATCTCTCTAATGGCTATAAAATCATTGCATCTAGAATGCTATACTTTGGGTTGTATATTGTCACAAATTATGGAAAGCGTGTGAATGAATTTTCATGTTGAGTTGAATATTCTCAGTTTATTTCAGATGTGGGACTTTGACATGGATGTTTCCATCATGTGAATTACACGATCTTTCTTTACTAAGAGAATTTTGAAGTGGTTTCCTCTTAACCTAAACTTGAGATACCTTCTAAGAATGTTTGTAAGGGTTATGTTTTTGGTAAAATACATTATTCTTCAGTTCCCAAAGATAGGATAGTAAGAGCTGAATGCAAATTGCGGCTTTTTTGTAGTGATCTTTATGATTCCGTGCAGACACATTCCTTTGGAAATTACTTTTCCTCTGTGAATTTAATAGATAATTTGTTCCTGCATGCATGGGTGTATCCATTGAAGGCAAAATCCTAAACATTTTTGTGCTTCAAACAATTCCTATTTTCAAGTAAAAAGTTTTTAGCCTGTAAAGTGGACACCCTCTATTCGAATCAACGGGAGGATTATATATCACCTTAGTTTAATGCATTTTTCACTGAGCATGAGATAAAAAAACATTGTGCATTTCCATATAAACCTCCACAAAATTGGGTTGATGATAGAAAACTCACGCTTTGCCATATGATTTCTAGCTTGAGGTTGTTGTGTGTGTAGCATATTTACTTTTCAGAAATTCTAGTAAAGCATTGTATTCTATCACTCCTTTTGAGGCTTGAAATGGCATGTTTTTACTTGTTTCACATATGCGTTAGAATATCAGATGATAAGACTATGAAGTGGATTTTTTTTAGTGTAGAGCTCTGAAAGTAAGTATTATAGTTTCTATCATCCATCAAATAAATACATTTTGGTTACTAGAGATGTAGTATTTGCTGAGGTACTAGTCAAACCCTATTGTCATGATGTATCAAGGTACACCATGTAGTCGATTTTCCACATTAGGGTATACATAATGGAGAAATTGATGATGTATTTCCTATGTTGGCAAGCAAGGATAAGTTGTAAGGTTTATACATTGTGGGATTCCATGATGCATCACTAATAGAAGCCAAAATCTTGTGAAATATTGTGTATGATGTTTAAATACATTATCCTATACTTGCAAATACTCTGACAACATATGATACATGTGTTGGAGATGATGATGGTCATGTTCTTGCTTATATTATGATTCCTATGGTACCTATTGTAGACAAACCTTTATTTTGATGTTAGAAATGCACAAGAACGTGCATTGATAGCTTTTTCTACCAAATGTGCCATTATCAATCACCTCTATGAATAAAAAAACAAAGCAAGATGCTTGGGATAATCTTACCGTACTATATGAGCCAACAAATGAGTCTCATGTTTCTTACCTTTGAAAATAGTTGAACAGTGAACATATGAATGAAGGAGATGCAATGCAAAGTATTCTGACAAAGATCAAGAAATATTGGTGTACATGAGATATTGCCTGATAGTTCACTTGTGCAGACTATTTTTGTATATTCTAGTCACATTTATTAGACTCTTTGTTTAATAAAAAGGCAATCCAAATGCATTAACTTTCTGAATAGTTAGCTTGTGCTTTATTGTAAGGAAGATGAATCTAGACAAAACATGCCAATCATGCATGTTACAAATCAAGCTTTCTTAGATAGTTAGAAAGGAAAAGTTAAAAAAGCTCGTGCTTGAGTAAGAAAATTGTTGCTAATGCTACAAAATCAAACACGGAAGATAAGGATGACAAGAAAAGAGAGGGAAAAATCGTTTTGTAAGCATTATAAGGCAAGTGAACATGTCATGAAGAGTTTTCATCAACAAGCTACAAAAGAGACTAGAAAGAAAGATGGAATGCTTGGTGCAAAGGCTTGTACTTCTATGAGTCTACTTAACTTATGGATAATGAAAAAAGAACAGTTAACACTCAATGCAATCATGATCCATCTTTTATAAACAATTTAGTTTGGCAATACACTCAGATGTTTGATATTTTGATAATGGTGCAACAAAACATATTACCTGTTAGTGTAGCTTCTTCCTTTCACTTGATCTTGCTCTTATAGAAATTACTCGCATAGGTGGTAAAAACTTTTCTTATCATGTTATGGGGTTTGGAAATATTATTCTTAGTGCTGAAAATGGTAGCACATTCACTTTGTCAAATGGTTTGTATGTAAAAGGGATAAAAAACGATCTCTTCTCGGTATCAACATTAGCACAAACTAGCTTGGTAGTGAGGTTTTTATGATATATGTACAGCTCATAATATCTTTAATGGTGATAAAATCATTGCATCTACAATGCTACGTTATTGGATGTAAAATCTGTTAGAAAGCTCCAAAGTACTTTAATGCTTTAGAAAATCTATTATTATTGCTAGAAATTTGTTAGCTGATAAAATGTTCACCCTCTATTCTGATCGAGTGCAAAACTATCAAGATTCTTATTTTAATGCATGTTTGAATCAGCTTGGGATATGACATTAGTGTGCATTGCCATACATACCTCAATAGAATAGAGTTGAAAAGATTAGTAATAATTCTCTCATGAAAATGGTGAGATATATGGTCAAAACTCAAGGTTTGCCATATAATTTTTCGATTGAGCCTCTCATGTGTGTAGGATATGTATTTAATAGGTATTCAACTAAAGCATTGTAGTTATCAATCCTTATGGTGCTTGAAATTGTCGGAAGCGATGTATTGCTCGTTTGCGTGCTTTTGGTTGTCTGGCATATGCATTAATGCCTATGAAAAAATATAGAATACTAGATGATAAGATTATGGAATGTATTTTGTTTTGGGTACAGTTCTTAATGTAAGGGTTATTATTTGCATCATCCATCAACTAACAGGATTTTGGTTAATCCAATGTCACATTTGTGGAGGTTGTCAAGACCTAATTTCATGTACGATGAGATATAAGTTCAGTCATAAGATGTGTATGACACTTGGTATCTTCCAAAGAGGCAATCTCTTAACGTGTGCAACATTCCAATGACCATACAAACCATTCTATTTCTTATTCTAATATATATGATGCCTTTCTTGATAATGGATTTGACATTCAGGAAGTTAGCACTATACCTAAATGGTTGTTGTATACTTTGTGCAATAGCTAGGATGCACATTTTTCATATCATATATGGTCATGATCTCATAGTGCTTCTTTTAATTTGAATTGTAATTCAAGGGCTATTTCTGGTCTTTATGTTGAGAATGATCATATCTCTTTTGATGAAGCACATAATCCAAAAAATCAAATGGCCGTGATCCTATCTCTTTTGATGAAGCACATAATCTGAAAAATCAAATGGCTACTATGTAGTCAACATATACTATTGTGAAGAATGATACTTAGCCTTTGTGTGATTGGCCTCTTATCAAAAAGACCATTAGCACTAAATTGGCCTATAAGTTGAAACACAAGCATTATGGTATCATTGATCAACATAAGGTTACGATTGTAGACTAAGGTTATGCTCAAGAGAAGGACATTGTATATTAGATGGATACTAAAATTACAATAATAAATGTTGTTTCGCATGAAGAAGTGGATGCATTTAGACTCATGGTTTTGTACAAAATAGGCATGAAAACCAAGTGTGTATTTTAAATAAGGCATTGTATGGACTAAACCAAGAACGATGTGGTTGACATGAGAAGATATGTGCCTAATTATTAGCACATGGATTTCATAATAGTCCAATTAACATCACTTTTTATGTAAAGTGTATAGATTTTTAATTTATTATCATTTTTTGGTTTATCTAGAGGGTATGTTACTTAGTAGCCGTATTGAGATCATATCTCGTATTCAAAGGGTATGTTACTTAGTAACCGTATTGAGATCATATCTCGTATGTTACTTAGTAACCGTATTGAGATCATATCTCGTATTCAAAGGGTAATTTACATGCCCCTTTTAAGTTGTTAGATTTGGGGCATCTACATCATTATTTGGGTAGTTAGTTTATGTATCATCATCTTATCCCAAAATAAATTTAATGACAATTTATTGAAATGTTTTAGCCTTGAAGATTCTAAAACTATTACCATTCTCATGGAAATGTGTTTATGATTGATTCTATATTTGAATGTTCAAGAGCGAAAGGGCTAGACCTCTACTAATGAGTTGGACCAAACTTTAACACTTGGCTCACACATTTCTACTACATCATGCTACTCCAAATATCCCCATGTATTGTATAGTTTCTACGTATTCTATGGGTCTATGTGGAGTACTATGCACATAATCTAGATCTTAGTTTTCTACTATGAGGGAATCAACATAAGGATCTTGCAAAGGGTAAGCAGAATGGTGTGTTGCCATTCCACCACTTTAGTATTGCATACATTTTTACAAAGCTCTATCTTTGGAGACGTTGGAAGCTTGTTACAAAGATTTGGGCTTACTCTCTCTTATGGATTCACTTAGTCACTATTGTTTGACACTTCATTATACATGAGTGTGAGCTTCTTGTGCAATGCATCACTCCCATGAGGGGATTTGTTAAAATATTTTTGAAGTGATGTGTGTGAAACTTACACCTAGGAACACTAAGGTTTGTTTTGCCTCTTAATGATTTTTTTATCTCTTGGATTCTATATATAATAGGAATGGGATACTTTTCCTTCTACGTTCACTTACTAATATACTCAATGTTGTGTTCCACATCTCTTTTTCTTCCTTGTTTTGTTTGCATGCTTCTCTTGTCCTCAAACTCCGGAAACTTCCTTATCCGAAGTATTTTGGATTATTAATAGGGCATCTAGGAGGTCTTTGAGCCTCAATAATTAATGTAGGGAATGAGGCGTCTACCACTACACCATGATCCAAAATAAGAGTGCAATTGATTAACAATGTCTAGATGAAGGGCTTATTAGTGCACAATGCTATGTAAAGCTCAACCTGGGCCGTGCTTATATAGCTTTTACAAGGCGGTTTGGTACGATAAACATAGTCGGGAGATACAAAATAGTCGGTAAAATATATGATCCAATAATATCTCCACGACCTGTAGTCCTACCGTCTCGGCCCTAAGGGCCGACCCAGACCCCGCAGAAGGGGGCAAGCCCCCCTCTGCACTCCCCCCATTAAGGTTCTATGGGGAAACCACGCGCCGCCATAGGGCCTTTATTTTCACCTAAATGGAAACCCAATGGCTTGGAAGTTGATGCCCTACCTAACCTAATGGCTAGGCTCACAAAGATCATCTACAACCATCAAGGGTCACACATAGACCTTCATCTAACTTGGAAGTTAGGGTTCCACAAATATCCAGGCTCTCATAATGGCTTCTCCTCATAATGGGGGCCTTACAACTTAGAGCACCATGGATCATTTGTGGTCACATGAGGGTGGAGTATTGAGCATATTTAACACCCCCCTCAATGTCCACCCAATGGTGAACTACTCCTTTGTCCAATCCCAAGCTTTGGAAAGTGTCAAAGAAGTTGCTCTCTCCCAAGAGCCTTGATGAAGATGTCTGCTCCATTTTCTTCAGTAGGACAATAGCTTATCTCCACGACCCCGTCCTCAATCAACTCACACACATAGTGATACTGAATTTCTATGTGCTTGGTACGTGCATGGAAAACAATATTTTTGGCGATGGCCATGCAACTTTGGTTGTCACACTTCAACTCTATAGCCTCTTTCCTTGTATTCCTATGTGCCATAGGATCCTCCTCAACCATACTGCTTCACATGCTACAGCACATGTAGCTTTGTACTCAGCTTCAGTAGAAGATAATGCTACAGTCAGTTGCTTCTTACTAATCCAAGAGAAAATCCCTGATCCTAAAGAAAAGCAATATCTAGAAACTGATTTTCTGGTATCAATATCTCCTGCCCAATCTGACTCACAGTATCCAACTAGAGATGATCCTTCTTCATAAAGAATACCATAATTAGTAGTTCCTTTCACATACCTGAGTATTTGCATGCTTGCCTTCCAATGAGTTTGGCAAGGCTTATTAGAGAACCTGCTTACTACTCCAACAACATAAGAGATGTTTGGTTTGCTAAAGTAGATGAGACTTCCAACTAATTTCCTATATCTTCCAATATCCACTGGAGGTGAAGTATCTTCAATAGATAATTTGTGTTGACCTCCATAGGTGTAGAAATTTCCTTGCAATCCTCCATGTCGAATGCCTTGAATATCTACCTTGCATACTTTTGTTGATAGATGAAAATCTTCCCTAGTTCATGCCAAACTTCAAGACCTAAGCAATAATGCATTAAGCCCAAGTCTGTCATTTCAAATTATGAACTAAGGGCATCTTTTGTTTGTTGAAGAAGAGCATCATCATTTCCTATAATCACAAGGTCATCTACATAGAGTACAAGCACAATTGTCTTCCCTCCTTTCTTTAGAACATACAAGTTAGCATCAAAAGCACATCTTCTGAAACCTAGATCCAAGAGATACTTATTTATCCCCTATTACCATGCTCTAGGGGCTTGTTTTAGCCCATATAATGCCTTCTTCAGCTTACATACCTTGTTCTCTGAATCGGGAGCCTCAAACCCTGGTGGCCGAGACACATATACCTCCTCCTTGAGGTCTCCATTTAGGAACACTGACTTGACATCCATATGATAGGCTGGCCAACGCTTATGTGCAGCCACAGCTAGTACTACTCGGATAGTAGTCATTCTTGCAGTCGGGGCAAATGATTCACAAAAGTCAATGCCTTCAACTTGTGAGTAGCCCTGTGCAACAAGTCTTGCTTTATACTTTTCTAGAGTACCATCAGCCTTGTACTTTAGCTTCGAGACCCACTTGGTGCTAATGACTTTACGCTTAGGGGGTCGATCCACTAGCTCCCAAGTTCCATTCTTCATGATATTGTTGTATTCTGTTTGTGTGGCAGCCCTCCAATTCGGATCATGGAGTGCCTCTTCCACATTGGTTGGTTCCTTCGCTTCTTCTTGAATGAGATCAGCCATCAAGGTTGTGTTTACAATATGGGCGCTTGCCCATCTCTGCTCCTCTATTCTTTGTGATCGCCTTGGTCCATCTGCAACATGTTCTAGTGACTGTGGGATGGGGTTTGCAGAATCATAGAGCTGCCTCACCCAACGTGGCAATGGCTTTTCCACTTGGGTGTCGGTAGGTTGGTGACTTTCAGACTCATCATCTGAAGATGATGCTTCCTTCTCTTGTGTAGAAGGGATAGCTCTTGGTCCAGGTTCATAGTGGATTGCCCCTTCACCTGATGATAAAGTGGAAGCTCTCTTTTCCTCCTCCACTACATGTGGCTGCTCCTCCTTAAACACCACATCACGACTCGCCATGATCTTCTTAGCCTCAGGGTCATAATGCTTATAAGCCTTCTTATCTTCATTGTACCCTAGGAAGATACATTTGATGCTTTTTGGTTGAAGCTTGTTTCTCTCCCTATCTGGAACATGTACATAACATTCACTTCCAAATACTTTGAAATGGGAAACAGAAGGCTTTTTACCAGCGTAGGCTTCTTGTGGAGTCTTTCCATCAAGTGCCTTGGTGTAGCGTCGATTCAAGATATAGACAGCAGTGTTGACAGCCTCTGCCCAAAATTGATTAGCCAAACCCTTTCCTTTCAACATGCACCTTTCCATCTCAATGATGGTTCGATTCCGATGTTCTACAACACCGTTCTGTTGAGGACTATGTGCCACTGTGAGTTGATGCTTGATTCCCTTACTCTTGCAAAAATCTTCAAACTCTATTGATATGAACTCACCACTACCATCTGTCTTGAATTTCTTCATCTTCTTCCCTGTTTTAGTTTCAACAAGCTGAAGCCATTCTTTAAACTTACCAAAAGCTTGATCCTTATCGCGAAGGAAGTTCACCCACATCTTCCTGCTATAGTCATCGACAAGTAACATGAAGTAGGAAGATCCACCCAGGGCCTGTGTAGGCATTTTTCCGCACAAGTCAGCATGCACCAACTCTAGAGGATAGCTTGCCCTATTCTTGCTTTCTTGGAAACGCCTTCCTCTGTTGCTTGCCCATCATGCAAGCTTCATATGGTTCCTTCATTTCCGCAATCGATGGTAGGTGTGCAACCATACCTCTGCGATGCATCTCCTTCAGTACAGGGTATCCAATGTGGTTGAATCTCTCATGCCATAGCTTACTTGTACCCACGTTTGTAGTGGCTCTAAGAGCACACAACTCATACAGGTTGTTCCTCCTTATGCCAATCCCAACAATGTTGTTGTTACCATCCATAATCTTAGCTCCTGTCTTACTGAAAGATACTTGATGACCTTGATCAATTATAGAAGCTACTGAAAGTAGATTTCGTTTTATTTGTGGAACATACAACACATTTGAAAGCTTTCTGATATCGCCATTAGAGTTAATGAAAGAAACCGTACCTTTGCCCTCTGCAGGACATCTTGCATTGTTTCCTACCTTTACTGTGATGGGTTCCTTTAGAGGCTGTAAAGAACTGTAAAGGTCTTTTCTACTCGTCACGTGATGACATGCACCACTGTCCAACACCCATGAGTCATCTGTTCATGAATCTTCAGTCGAAGAGCACACCTCCTCTATCGTAACAAATAACTCAAGCACTGTTTCTGCTGTGTTGGCAGACTCCTTGCCCTTGCCACCTTTTGAAGAGCCACTCTTCTCTTCTTCCTTCTTGATGCGATAGTCTTGGATTCTGTGTCCCTTCTTTTTGCAGTGGAAACACTCTCCCTTGAACTTCTTTTTGTCGTTCTTCTTTTTGTCTCCATCTTTTGAAGAGTTTGTTTTGCCTCCTTTGGCATTTGTTGTGAATGTAGCATCTCCTTTCTACCACCACTCCTTGCCTTGAGCTGCAGCTCCTCCTCCATGAGTAAGGCACGGAATTCTTCAAAAGTTAGTGGTTGAGGTCTGATTTGAGTGTTAAGAGCAGTTACCAAACCATCAAACTTAGGTGGACAGATTCGAAGACAACGTCGAGCTAGCTCCTCACTTGACTTTTGAATACCTGCTCCCGTCATTTGATCTCATAGATTCTCTGTGCGAGTGATGAACACCTCCGTAGTCTCCCCATCAGCAAACCGTTCTGCTGCAAGCTAATTCTCCAAGTTCTGAATCCGTGTCTGATTATGAGTTTCATATTGGTTTCTCAATATGTTCCATGCTTCACATGCCTTCGTAGTATGTTGAATGAGAGTCAGAACACTATCAAAAGTACTTGTAACAAGAGCACAGAGTGCATCTGCATTTCTACGTTTCCAAGCACATAGAAGATCAGCATCAGGAGGAATCATTCAACCAGGATTATTTGGATCAGGTCTTTCTTGGGGCTCATGATCAGTCCCAAGAATAGTCTCCAAAATCTCATACGAATCAAGAATAGAAGTGATTTTGAACTTCCATAGGGTGTAGTTCGTACCATCAAGTTTACCTTCTGTGAAAGGTTGGTGGCCGTATCTGCAACGTTGGGATGATCGGCATCATTGCTGCTCCTGTTTGTGCGCCACCTACTCCTCTTGATGAACCACCTTGGCCCCCAGTCATAGATGATGACGCACCGCTTGACATCTTCTCTCTCTTATTGTTCAAACCTTTGGAACCTCTGCGTTTCTGCTTTTGCACCACTCAGAGCCTCCTGAGCTCTGATACCATGTAAGAAAATAACAGCACAACGGAATAGACCTGTAGACAGAGTTGAGAGAAAAACCGTAGACAAAGATAGACGCAGACTGAGAGATAGAGAACTCAAATTCTCAGATTGCCGAGCGTAATGCAGTTACAAAGATGGTGTTGTCCACCCGTGCGCTCCCGCTGTGGAGCTTAGATGGCAATCTAGAAAGACTCTAGATGAAGGGCTTACTAGTGCGCAATGCTCTGTAAAGCTCAACCTGGCCCGTGCTTATATAGCTTTTACAAGGCGGTTCGGTACAGATAAACGTAGTCAGGAGATACAAAATAGTCGGTAAAATATATGATCTGAGAATATCTCCACGACCTGTAGTCCTACCATCTCGGCCCTACGGGCCGGGGGGATAGGCCCCCCGGACCCCGCAGAAGGGGGCAAGCCCCCCTCTACACTCCCCCCATTAAGGTTCTATGGGGAAACCACGCGCTACCATAGGGCCTTTATTTTCACCTTAAATGGCAACCCAGTGGCTTGGAAGTTGATGCCCTACCTAACCTAATGGCTAGGCTCTTAAAGATCATCTACAACCATCAAGGGTCACACATAGACCTCATCTAACTTGGAAGTTAGAGTTCCACAAATATACAGGCTCTCATAATGGCTTCTCCTCATAATGGGGGCCTTACAACTTAGAGCACCATGGATCATTTGTGGTCACATGAGGGTGGAGTATTGAGCATATTTAACAAGTCCTATATTTCTTACCATCACATATATATAGTTGCACTGAATATAACAGCTTCCAAAATAATGAGATCTCCATATCTTCATGATTCCACCCTAAGATCCTTCAATTGTAGGCATGCCCTTGATAGAAAAATTCCTCCATTCCCATATGACTATGTCCTTTATTCTTCTAATTAAAATTTTATTAAAGGGTAAGCATGCCATGAGACGTGAGTAGCCCATGTAGATGAAAAAGAGCAAGGTGGTACCATCACCTTCTAAGAAGGAAAATGGGTTGCCTTTATTTGAGAAGGATTGTCCACCTCCAATTTGCCTTGATAAGAATGGGTGTTCTTGATCAGGATGGGTGGTTTCTCATGCATGTTGAGAGGAGGTAGGGGCCTCGCCAATTTGGATCAATCACCTGTTGCAAGGATGGATATGTTGTTGTCTTTAGAGAGAATGTCTTCTCTTTATTGTGCCTCAAGCATATTGAAATGCATTTGATTGCTGCTTCTAGCTTCATTCTTTGATGGAATGTCATGTAAGCATTCCTAATTTCTAGGGATTAAGCTGAATCTTGTACTTTATTAAGGGGACAAAGTGCATTTAATATAGCACTTTTTAATAGGTGGTACTAGGTTGTATTCTTTATTCTTTATTCAAATGACCCATACTTTTATGCATATGTCAAAAGATACTTTTTTATCCCATTTTTTATAGAAAACACTAAAAAAACATACTTCTGAAAATCCATGCAAAACAGAAGTGCCACACCATCAAATGCATAGCTTTGGTTGCCCCAAAATATGAATTTTTCAAAAACAAAACACTATTTTTAACTTTTGCACACTAAAAAAAGTCATTTTTGCCTGTCCACATCCAAAACACGCTTTTTTAGTGCAATATAATTGTTGTACAGGCCATTTTAGGCCTCTTTGTGTTTCTTGCTATTATGTTGCTTGGGCTTTTGAATATCATGATGCTCATATGTATTACAAACATTAAACTAGCACGTCTGCATGCTCCTCATTCAACAAGTGTACATGTTCATGTTCTAATAGAATTTGTGCCAACAACTAGAGATAGCAATGCCAAATATTCTCAAAATGAATTATGTGTATCTAGAGAGAAGGATATTTTTTTGGGTCAAGGGTGCATTGGGATCGAGTGTCAAATTTTCATCTCACATTCCTCAGTATCTTCATGTTTCTATGATTCCTTGGTAGTGGTGAAGCTTAATCACTATGTTATTGCAAGAAATTCTCTATCCATTCAACACCTATTGTAAATTATTGGATGAAGCTATTTCATCACAACTATTTCAAGATAGAAACTTTAGAAAGTGTGTTCAAATCTCTAGAAGAGGGCAATTATATATTTCAACAAGATATGAATAAAAAAGAGAGCACAATTACAAAGTTAAATTCTAATCTTACATGATTAAAAGGGAATCCAGTTGGTACAAGATACAGAAAATGGCCATTATCATCCTTTGAAGCTCTTTCAATTAGTGGTGGATCATGGATTAAGTGAGGCATTTTTGTAATTAGGTTTCTTTTTCACTTGTTTATTTATATTTCAAGACTTTTAAATTGAGTTTCTTGTTGAGAAGGTCATTTGTTGAAGATGTTAGTGCTTAATTGAAAAAAGAGAACCAATTAAAGTTCTTGAGTTCTTGTTTGATCAACAAAAACATATGCTTACTACTCTAGAGTCACCAATTGGAAATCACATCATGATGCAAGTGATTAAAAATTTTCCAGGAAAGTTAGAAGATATTATTACTCCTAGGGAGGTATAGATGCTATGTTGTGAAGCAAGTATTAGTACAAGGGGATACAATGCATTGTATAATCTTTTGAAGCAAGCATTAAAACATGAAGGTATCTTGCAAAGTATTTTTCCATGCCTTTATAAGGTATCTCTAGAGAAGAAGATGAACAATGAGGATGTAGCTAGTACTCTTGGCCCTTACTTGCATATAGAAGATATATGTGTGCATCCATTTATCATTCTACTACATCTAAGATAGAGTTGAAAAGAAATCATCTAGAAATGGACTCATGCACACGACGTTCAACAATATATTTGTGAATTTGGAGAGTCTTCAAAGGGAAATGGTTCAATCTTACAAATTTATAATTCAAGGTATATTCATTAATGTGATAGTGACAATCGAGGTATTTTTATTAATATGAATTTTGTTATTTGATGTACAATGTGATTCCAAAATCAAGCATATATTGAAGCTAGATGAATGTCAAATCATAAAGGGAGGATGTATGGAGAGACTTGGTGTGACACTCATGAATGAAACTATAGCACATGCCATTGTTGATGAGATTGAAAACTCTATCGAGCACTTTACATAGTGTTCAATATGAGTAAGATATATGGTGGTTAGGTCCTATTGAAGTACCTAAAGAATACAATGACATTCTTTCATGGAATTTTAGTAGGACCCCATGGATCACAAAGATGATAGCTTCTCAAATTCATGGTGGAAAACTCAATGTAGAAGGCCTGGGTGATTTAGAGGTAGAGTGGCACTTGAGTGGGGACTTAAAGACTATGAAATGCATGTTACGTTAGAAACAAGGTGCACCTACTCTCTATCCTTGTCCATAGTGCAAATGAGGTTATAAAACAACAAAGAGAAAAGAAAATTGCATAGATGATTGAGATGATACGAGAGGTGGATCACCATCTATTGAATGGGATATACCTTTAATGAGGTGTCCCATGTTAGGTACACCTAATGTTAATGTCAAATAAGGATTGGAAGCCCATTATTCCATTTTGTTTAGCTAATCTTCACTTTTTCACCTTCCATGTCTTCATGAGATTTTCCGATAGACAATTGTAGCTCCATATAGAAGATGCATTTTCCATGAAGCAAGGTGATGAATTTTTGCAAGCTATAAAAACATTGGAGGAACTCCTTAATTCAATTGGTTGTGATGGTGGAAATGTAACCCTGATTGCTAAGAAATTTCTGGAATTTAAATATAGTTTACAACCAATCTCAATGACAACAAAGAAGGCAAGATGCTCTTTAAGAAGAGGTACTAGTGATCAAAATAATTAACATCATGAGCTATGAAAAGGCCTATGCATAGTCAAAACAGAAAATGATTCTCATGTGATGCCTACAATAAGCAAGAAAAGGTTTGGTCACACTTAGATAAGTTGGTAGGTTTAATGGTTCTTACTATCTCTAGTGATATTCAATTTCAATTGTTTCAAAATACATTAGTGGAGTTCACAAAGTGTTTCATCCTATCTTGGGGAGCAAGCAATATTACACACCATTTTAAGTCTAATGGATCTTTCAAATGTTTTGTTGCAGCCAAGTTTTTAAAATGTTGAATTGTTTGTTGCACTTTCTTTGTTCCAATGTACTTAAAAATTTTTAGCATATTTTATTTGCACATGAAGAATTTTTCATGCATTGATATGGGTCATTGGAGATTTTCACTACCCAAGGAATGCAAAAGTCACACTACAAGGCAAGAGGTGTATACTTCAAAAATACATGACATGTCTGTGGACCAATGCGATCAAACTACATGGAAGAGATGTTTGATTCGTTTTAGTGCACTACATTTTCAAGAAGCTTTTCTATGAAGGGAGCTAAGGAGTCACATTTGAAAAAAGTTGCAAGAAGTGCAAAGAGCCAAAAAGGAAAAGGAAAGTTGAGAGTGTGATTCATCTCCTGATTTAATCATCCAGATGGCAGAAAGTTTATTAACTATATAAGCTTTATGTTTGGATCTTTAGTTATTGCAAAGGTATATGGAATATGTTCCATGTAGAGATTTCTTTAGGCGTTACCTGATTTGTTCCATTAGGTGCACTAGGAATCAAGGCTTAATCATATGGTGGTGAAAGGCTTCATACCCATGATTCGGCTGAAAAATGGGAGTATGTTTTTACTTATTCACAAATAAAATCATTTCGGGTTTGGCTAAAGGATGCCTATGACTTTCTACATGTACGGGACATCTCACATGTTGAAATCCGGAACATACCAATGAAAACATTAACCCTCTCGAGTTCTTTGTACAAAAAGGTGTAGTTTTTGTAGGGAATCCAAGAACTCCTATATTTCGCCTTTGAAAGAAAAAATTTGCTAGTTACAAAAAAAGAATACCGTACTTCTTTGCTAAAAACTTTTTCTTCAGGAAGAAATAATAGAAGATCTATACGAGTCGCAAATGGCTTTCTCAAAGATTGGGGAGACCTCACATATCATTGTCTACACTCTTCGATGCTTACTATGTGATGGGATCGTACTCGAAATGTTATTCATTGAAACCTAATGGAAAAGTAAGAAAGACCGAGCATGCGGTGCTCTATGGTTACCCTCCTTGAACAAGTACTTATATAATATAAACGAGGTGTCTATATAGACATTCAACCAACCACAAAGCCCTCATTAATGACTGCCTTATCCAAGGGAATCCTAAAAAGGAATTATACGAGCATTAAAGTAGATGATTTTATAGTTTTTGATAATAATGTGCAACAGCATATTTATGGTTCAAATGGTTGAGTGTAGTGACTATACCGTGATGCATAAAGTAGATTATTTTACAATTTTCAAGGTTTAAAAGTTATTTGAAGATTGGCAATAATTTTAATAAAACTAATATTTAAAAATATAAGAAATAGGAGTGTGTACAAAGTATGAGTCCAATTCATAAAATAGAAAAGGATACCATCAATCATAATTCTTGAGAGATAAAAAATCCTTTAATAATCTCTATTATATAGTCAACCATCGGTTATAGACAATCAATAGGGTTCTAGTCAAGTAGAGCAAGTCGGGGGTCCAATACATGCTTATGTGATCATACTTAGATAATTATGCAAGAAAATCATAATATGAATATAAATAAATAAATAAAGTTTACGATTTGTTCAAATGTAAAATCATATATTTTTGTAGAATTTTGCACAATGTACGTTAACAATTTTGTACAGTGTAAAATGGTTTATTGAGTATTTGCGAAATTCGATCCATTCTCAGAATCATTCAGTCCTTATGTCATTGTATACATTGTAATAAATTGCCAATGTTTTTCAAGTTCCAGTCTTTATGTTTTTTCTCATATATATATACATACATACATATATATATATATATATATATATATATATATATATATATATATATATATATATATATATATATATATATATATATATATATATTATAAGAGCATCTACCCGGTATGGCATTATGCATCATGAGGGACTCCATATTTAGAAAGTATTTTAACCCTCGTATGATCTTCTGGATCTTCACTTCAGTTTCTGATCTTCTAGTTTCTGTGAAGTAGATAGGAGGTCCCTTTGGAACCTTGTAATGTTCTTAAAGTCGATGGGACGGCCCTTTTTTACCATTTCATTACAACATCATTGCTAAAAGAAAATAAACAGAATAAATATTAACGCATTTCCTCTCTCTCTCTCTCTCTCTCTCTCTCTCTCTCTCTCTCTCTCTCTCTCTCTCCGTAACCATGTCTGTATGCACGTATGTATCTATTCTCAGTGAGCTATAAAGTGAGCTGAGAGGGTTTATCTATTTTACGAATATCTATTTTAATATCTGTAAATCCATTTTGTAGAACATCTTCTTTCCAGTTACCTGCATCGAGTGAAAAGATGATGAATAAAAAGGGAAACCTGCATGTAGAAAAGATGATGAATATACGGCATGAATTGCATATTGTACATGTCCTCCTACATCCATCGTCAATTGAATGGATCAAAACACATACATCAAGAAAGGGATCAAAACACATACATTCCAACGCCAAGGCATTATCTTCCAACCTTTAAACACATAACATTCAGATCACTGGCATTCAGTTATTTCTAAAGAAATCTTTCTCGACTGCATATCCTTGTAGCCAGCATGAACCGAGAACTTCAAAGCATTGATAAATGAAAAAATGATTGAGAAACTGAATCATACGCCATAGAAAGAGATTCAATCTTATCAAGGTACGTAATGTGTTATCATAAATCATCAAGGTTGTCATGAGTTGAAGTATATTTCATGAGCTGAAGATTGAATTTTCTTTAAGACATATCATGAACTAAATTTTATACCCTTCAGTTTGTCTGTGCTGAATTTTCCCTTATCTTGTGCAAGTTTTGTTTTTCCCTCTTCCACTATTCTTGAGTGATGAGAAGCTTGTGATTGAGGATAGATTGTGATTGAGGAAATGCTACAAGTGGTATCACAGAAAAATTGATCCTCGAGAACAATGAAAGGTTTGATGCAAAAGGTTCATGAGCAAGAGGAGCTTATATAGAAGCTTCTTGGAGAATTACAGAATGAATGAGGTGAAATGCAACCAAAAGGTGCAACAAGCAACACTTCTTTGCATCACATAAGTGATGCTAAACAACATCGCTTATGAGACGCCAATTGACACCTTACCATTGCTTACACGACAGACTGTTGACAAAAAAAATTAAAACGTTGGAGGCTCTTCAATCAGCATGTTCACGCATCTGATCGAAGAGCTCTCCAACGTTCGCAATTGCGTTGTGCTTACAAGCTAAAACAAGTATATGTAGAATTGTTGTTTTGCCTACTCTCTATCTTATTGTCTCTCTGTCTTTGTTTCTCTCTTTCTATCTCTTTTTCTCTTTGAATTCTCTCTCTCTCTCTCTCTCTCTCTCTCTCTATTGGAGGTTATTCAAAAAGCTAACCAAGCAAATGGCTAACTATTGTAAGTACAATTTCCATTCTTTGTATATCATTTGAATTGTGTTATTTTCATTAGTTAGCATACTCACACTTATTGATATGCACATATACACTTATACATGATGAAGATGCATGTTCACACATATACACATGCACATACACACACATATATACACATGCATACATGTGCACATACACTTACACATACACACACATACACATGCATATGCACAAATATTTCTACAACCACATAAAAAGACTTGCATGCATGCATTATTGCATATATATATATATATATATATATATATATATATATATATATATATATATATATATATATATATATATATATATATATATATATACTCATTAACATATACTTAAATACATGTATATGCACATCCACATGCAAGCACATTCACATGCATGCACATGGATGCAAATGGAAATGCATCCACATGCACATGCATGTTTCATACATATACACATGCATATACATACATTTGTATATGCTTATACACATACACATACATATGCACATATGTATATATACACACACATACACATATATACACATGTATATGCACATACGTACAACACATATACACATGCACACACACATGCACATACATACATATACACATATAGATGCACATACACACATATACACATACACTTACACATATACATGCACATACATATACACACACATACTCATACACATGCACATACTTATATACACATATACACTTACACATGCACATACACATACATACATATACACACACATACACATGCACATGCACATACACATACATACACTTACACATGCACATGCACATACATGCATATACACATATACATGTGTACATACATTCATATACACACACATATGCATGCACATACGTACACACACATATTACACACATATACATGCACATACGTACACGCATACGAATGAAATATATAATTAAAGTACTAAAACACATGCTTAACATAAACCATAATAAGAATCAATAGAACAAAACTTTTCATTACTTAATACCATACACACAATTCAAAACATAACTGAAATGAACAATATATATATATATATATATATATATATATATATATATATATATATATATATATATATATATATATATATATATATATATATATATATATATATATATATATATATATCAATGTACATACATATAATCCAATGTCATAATCAAGAATCCTAATCATCATCATCATCATTAGCATCATGATCATCCTCATCCTCATCCTCATCATCATGATCATCTGCATGATCTGATGTATTTGTGTGAGCACCCTGTGATGATCAAGATCGTCCCTCCTGTGTCTGTCTCTCCACCTCATCCATATTTGCCTCTCCATAATACTCTTGTATTACATATAACAAACTTAAATAAGTAAAACAATTAAAACATCCATAAAAATAAAATAATTATATAAATTTTAATAATACTCACAAACGCATCCGAATGATCTCGCATATACTCGCTCAAATGCTGATATCCAAAATGTGTAGCATACTCGATCTCATGTTTCGTGGGATATTGGCTATAATCCTTTCGTTGCATTGAAACAAATAAAAAAGATTAGTTTCTTGCATTTTAACTAAAATAAAAAATATACTCACAATAACATATATACTTACAAATGTAGCTACAAAACCATGATGGCCCGTTTGGCCTAGGTGCGATGTGTGGCCCGACTCAACTCTCTTCTTTGCAGCAGCCTGTTTATTTAAGAAAAAAGAAATAAATTAATATAATACAAAAAATTACTAAAATATATGAAAATTATAAATATAAACTATTAATTTGTATACCTTCTGCTAAGGAAATGACTCCTGAAGACGTAGCTATCTACAAAAAACTGCCACGTCTCCGTGGTATGTGAGGTCGCCTCTTCTTTTTTTCCACCATACAATATCTCCTGTTAATTTAATCTCAAACAAAAAAAAAAGAATCAGAATACATACACATATATACACACACATACACATACACATATACATGCAAACATATACACATACATATACACATATACATACATATAACATAAACACACATATACATATCCACATATATATGTACACACACATGCATGCATATACACTCATTCATACAAAATACATGCATTTCTCCCACAATTAATGTGTATTTGTGTATATGTGAATATGTGTGTATGTGTAAATGTGTATATGTGAATATGTGTGTATGTGTAAATATGTATATGTGAGTGTTTATGTATGTAAATAATCAGATTATTAATATCAAATACCATTATTTGTAGATTCCGATCAATTAGATGGAACTCCACCACCGTCTCCTAATCGTGCAAGGACTATATAATGTAAGTAGATCAAACATTTAACTTTAAATATATTTGATAGATACATAACTTATATATTTTTTTGTTTCTTATTATGATCAGATTTTGATCAATCAGAGGGCACTCCACCACCTCCTACCCATGCAATGACTTCAAATGTGTTTGCTGATTCTACTGATGAGGAAGAAGAATTACCAGAAATCGATATTAATCCATCAATAGACGATGTGACTCATGAGAACACATATTTAACAATAGAAGAAATAAATGGCAACAATGAAAACTTATGAGTACATAAGATAGTAAATTCTACTCTAGTTATCGATCAATAACTTGAAGCTTCTGAATGGATATTAGATAATAGATTCTTCATTCAAGTTGAATATCGATGAATCCTACTAGAGAGATGAAATCATGTTCTTTTAAGTTAGAACATGAAGCTCGGGGGTATGCCTAATTATTTTCTATATAGCTTTATCTTCAAGGAGCAAATTCTTCTCATGTATGTCTGCATATGTGTGTGTATTTATGTGTATTATATGTATACATGTGTTAGTATGCATATATATGTGTTTCATGTATATGTATGTGTGTGCATGTGTGTGATATATGTATACATGTGTTAGTATGCATATGTATATATATGCATATGCATTTGTGTAAAATATTCATGTATTCATGTAATATATGCAAGTGTTTATAATTGTGTATGCATGTATAAGTATACATTTGTGCATGTAGGCATGTATATGTGATGTGTACATGTATATATGTATATGTGTCTATGTGTAAATGTGTACATGTAATATCATGTGGCTAAAAGGCTGAATTAGAGTTTCTAAATTAGGGATTTTAAAACCCTAATATCAAAATTAGTGTTTTTGAATTAGGAGATAGGATTTCTGAATTAGAATATTTATAGTAGGGTTTTTGAATTAGGATATGTATATATATATATATATTTATTTATTTATTTATTTATTTACTTTTATATATATATATATATATATATATATATATATATATATATATATATATATATATATATATATATATATATATATATATATATATATATATATATATATATATATGTGTGTGTGTGTGTGTGTGTGTGTGTATGTGTGTGTGTGTACTTATATATCTATGAATATATATATATATATATATATATATATATATATATATATATATATATATATATATATATATATATATATATATATATATATATATGTGTGTGTGTGTGTGTGTGTGTGTGTGTGTGTATGTGTGTGTGTGTACTTATATATCTATGAATATATATATATATATATATATATATATATATATATATATATATATATATATATATATATATATATCAGTATGCATGTGTGTGTATGTATGTGTATATATATGTGCATATGCATGTGTGTGTATATATGTGTATCTATATGTGTGTATGCATGTGTTGTGTGTGTGTGTATGCATGTGTATATGTATATATGCATGTAAATATGATTATGTGAGTCTATGTGTGTGTACATATGATTATGTATGTGTATGTGTCTATGTGTGTATTCATTATATGTGTGTAACTGCATGCATGTGTATGTGTGTGTAAAAATGTGCATGTATGTGTGTGTATGTATAAATGTGCATGTATTTGTATATGTGTGTAAATGTGCATGTATGATGTATATGTGTGTGTATGCATGTATTTGTACCTCTAGTCTGACTCTTTTCTCTCTCTCTCTCTCATATACATACATACATACATAAACGCACATACTCATATCCACATGTATATACATAAAAGCAATGTGTACCATGCATTATCACGACGATGAGCCATAAGTGTCCGCATCTCTTTTAGACACCACTTATGCGACCATCCTATCCCAAACTCTTTCTCAAGTGAACTAAGTACATATTTTTTATCCCTCTCATCATGCTCACTACAAAAATAAAAAAAATCATGTAAATAAAACATAAGATATTTATTTCAATTTATATATAAAATTTATACTTACTTCCATTTTAAGTGGACAAGGCGCAAGTAAGAGTCGCATAATGCTCGCATTCTTCTCTTGAACTCCAATCCATTCCCTATGTACACAATGCTCCCCTCTGGCTCTATATCGCACTCTAGCCCTAAGGTGCCTATGCATGTCTTGTGCTCTACTATCATGATCTGGAGGTCGTATAGGTGTCTTGAAAATAGATAGATAAAAATAAATAAAAATATGTGTTATAATATCATTAAAGAAAATTATGAAAAAAAACATATCTTTGAGCAGATAGTTGTCTTCCTACATGTGGAGCCGCAGAAGAGCCCTCCTTTGATCGCTGGGTAAGCATCTGGATCGTAAATTCCAAATCATCATCAGCCATCTCTGAGTACTTATGCATGATGATCCCTAGAGTATCAGGCAGAACTCTTGCTCTCATAAGACTTTTTATGAGAGTGAGTTTCACCTTTGTCTCTCTACTAGGATCCATAATACCTGTATGGATAAAACAAAATGGGTTAGAAATCAATATATATACGTGTACATATGTATGTGTGTATATGTGTATGTAGGTGTATATGTGAGTGTGTGTATGCATGTAAGCATGTATGTATGCATATGCATGTGCATTATGTATGCATATGCATGTGCATTATGTATGCATATGCATGTGCATTATGTATGCATGTGTGTGTGTGTATGCATGTAAGTATGTATGTATGCATATGCATATGCATATGCATTATGTATGCATATGTATGCATGCATGTGTATGTGTGTGTGTGTGTATGTGTCTCTATGTGTGTGTATGTGTCTATGTGTCTATCTATGCATATATGTGTGTGTATGTGTCCATATGTGTGTATGTGTGTGTGTGTGTCTATGTGTGTATGTGTGTCTATGTGTGTGTGTGTCTGTGTGTATATACATGTGTATCTGTATATATGTGTCTATGCATGTGTATGTATGTGTGTGAATGTGTGTGGATGTGTGTATGTGTCTCTATAAGTGTGTATGTGTCTATGTGTGTATGTGTGTGTATATTTGTGTCTATGTGTGTATATATGTGTGTATATATGTGTGTATTTGTATATATATATCTATATGCATGTGTATGTGTGTGTAAATGTGTGTGGAGGTGTGTATGTGTGTGTGTAAGTATGTATGTTTCTATGTGTGTATGTGTTTGTTTATATATGTGTGTGTAAGTTTGTATGTGTGTATGTGTGTATGTGTGTGTGTCTATGTGTGTAAGTGTGTGTGTGTCTATGTGTGTATGCATGTCTAAGTGTGTCTGTGTATGTGTGTGTATATGTCTATGTGTGTGTGTGTGTGTAAATATGTGTGTATATGTGTGTGTATGTGTATATGTGTGTATGTGTCCATGTGTGTGTATGTATCTATGTGTATGTATGTGTATATGTGTGTATGTGTCCATGTGTGTGTATGTATCTATTTGTGTGTATGTGTCTATGTGTGTACGTGTATGCATGTAAGCATATATCTATGCATATGCATGTGCATTATGTATGCATATGTGTGTGTATGTGTGTGTATATGTGTGTATATATGTAAGTATGTATGTATGCATATGCATATGCATATGCATTATGTATGCATATGTATGCATGTATGTGTATGTGTGTGTATGTCTCTTTACACGTGTGTGTGTGTGTATGCATATATATGTGCGTAAGTGTGTGTATCTCTCTCTATATGTGTGTGTGTATATGTATGTGTGTATGTGTGTGTATGCATGTAAGCATGTATGTATGCATATGCATGTGCATATGTATGCATGTGTTTATGTGTGTGTATATCTCTCTACGTGTGTATGTGTGTATGTGTGTATGCATATGTATGCATGTGTGTGTATGTGTGTGTATGCATGTAATTATGTATGTATGTATATGCATATGCATTATGTGTATATGTGTTTATGTGTGTATGTGTTTATGTGTGTATGTGTGTTTTTATGTATGTGTATGCATATGTATGCATGTGTAAATCTGTGTGTATGTGTCTATGTATGTGTATGTGTCTATGTGTGTGTATGTGTCTATGTGTGTGTATGTGTCTATGTGTGTGTGTATGTGTATGCATGTATCTATGCATATGCATGTGCATTATGTATGCATGTGTGTGTGTATGTGTGTGTATGTGTCTATGTGTGTGTATGTGTCTATGTGTGTGTATGTGTCTATGTGTGTGTATGTGTATGCATGTATCTATGCATATGCATGTGCATTATGTATGCATATGTGTGTGTGTATGCATCTAAGTGTGCATGTATGCATATGTGTGTGTGTATGCATCTAAGTGTGCATGTATGCATATGCATATGCATTATGTATGCATATGTATGCATATATGCGTATGTGTGTATGCCTCTATGTGTGTGTGTATGCATGTATGTGTGTGTATGCATGTCTGTGTGTATATGTGTGTAGGTGTGTGTGTGTATGTGTGTGTGTATGTGTATCTATGTGTGTATGTGTATGTGTGTATGCATGTGTATGTGTGTGTATGCATGTAATGCATATGCATGTATGTGTGTGTATGTGTGTGTATCTATATATATGTGTCTGTATGCATGTTTATGTGTGTGTGTAAATGTGTGTGGATGTGTGTGTGTAAGTGTGTGTGTCTATGTGTGTGTGTGTGTATGTGTATGTGTGTGTGTCTATGTGTGTATGTGTGTGTCTATGTGTGTATATATGTGTGTATCTATATATATGTGTCTATATGCATGTGTATGTGTGTGTGTAAATGTGTCTCGATGTGTGTGTGTAAGTTTGTATGTGTCTATGAGTGTGTATGTGTTTATGTGTGTGTATGTGTCTATGTGTGTAAGTGTATGCATGTATGTATGCATATGCATGTGCATTATGTATGCATATGTGTGTATGTGTGTGTATGCATTTAAGTATGTATGTATATGTAATAAAGTAAGTCTATGATCCAAGGGTCGAGCTGGTTCAGACAGATCTGAAATCGGATATCGTTTGGTCATCCGTGTGTATGACCAAAGATCTCGAGTCTAGACTTACTAGAAGGTCATTTGTAACCAAGTGATCCACTTAGCCTAGTGGTTAAGACTCAAGGATGTGAAGAAGGAGGTCTTGGGTTCAACCCCTATGGGATACATGGGAAGAGTGTTTTGTCCAAAGAGCTCTAGAGCCTTCTAGAAGTATCCACTTGAGTTAAATCTGGTTAACTGGGACACTTGGCGCACATGTAGTTACATGGATGACACATGGATGGTTAGTATCCACCTTCCCAAGAAGGCAGTCCCTTGGAGAGAGCTATATATAGAGGCATTTGGTTGGGAGGGGAGTCATCTCTCTAGCACGTGGTGGTCGTAATTCCTAGCTTGTTGCATTGGTATCAGAGCTCAAGGTTGAGCTTCCATGGAGACCTTGATAGGCTCATCATCGTCATCATCTTCATAAGCTTACATGATGATTTTGGAGTAAGCTTCATAATCATTTTCGCCATTAGCTTCATCATCATTTTCGCGAATTTGGCCGTTCATGCTGGTACGTGTTGCTCGGGAGTGTGCTGAAGAATCATCTTCTTCTTGGCGGGCATGCCTTGAAGAGGAGCTTACAAAAGGTAAAGTTTGCCTTCGAAGTGGTCACGCAGGGCTTGAACCCATGAACTTGAGAAGAAGACCCCGCACCTCTAGCAATGAGACCATGCGTCGTCCGTGGTTTACATAATGGTATCATGTAGCTTTAATTACCCGCTGTTGAAAGCTTCTTCATCACGAGCAAAAGAAGAAAGCCTATGGCAAAATGAAGAGACATTGGGCTGTGGGAGCCGGTATTGAACGTGCAGCATCACTAATTGAGATGTTTCTCATATCTACGCGAGTAGGTGTGTTCACAATGTTTCGATATCAATTTGTTTTATATCATATACGTCATGGCACTGCAGCTTCTTTGTAAAGCAAAGTAAAATAGTGATGTTGCGACACCGAACAGAAGAAGTGCTACACACACGCAAAAGATAGAATTCAAACGATCTTCAATCAGTCATAGATCCTTCCTACAGTGCTACACACACGCAAAAGCCGAACGCGTTCGCATATTTGCAATATAGTTATAATTCAATTTGAGTTATAGCTCTTTACCGCACTGTGGAAGCTTACAGAGCAACACCAGGACGAAGATATTGTCAGAACGTGGCTTTCGGGAGTAGAACCTACAACTTTCTTTTGCAGCTTCTCTCTTTTGTCCAACAGAGCGAGAGAAGTCTGTGGTCACTTGCAATTCTATGAAGAACTTTGTAAGCTGGCTGCAGAAGCTCAAGCAAAAGGAAAGTCCAGTTATGGAGGCTACAATTTAGAAGCGTTGTCTACAAGCAATCACATACGAGGCTCGAACCCACATGCTATTTGAGGATGTGCCATCTACAATCACATACGAGGCTCGAACCCACATGCTATTTGAGGATGTGCCATCTATCTATCCAGGAGAAGACTGAGAGCACCTATCTGTTCTACTAGCAGCTTTTTATTTGTACTGTTCAAATGTATAAGACATGCGCACTTTGCAGCCACATTCAGTAGATGCATTCACGAGCAAAACCACAGTTGATTTAATTGTGCGTGTGCCTCGGATTTGATCTTACAATCTCTAAGATATTGGCGCTATTCTGTTGCGGTAGAACTATTCACCATGCAGAGAAAAAAAAAAATCAAATTTGCATGCTAGATTAAGTTTCTTCAACGATGACTTCTCGCGGCTTTTGGAAGCCTTCATCATCCAAACCCGTAGTTGGAGACTTGATTGATATATTTAGACGTTTTGAGCAATAGTATACAAGCCCGTCAACTAGCTATATACTTTCATTACCTATTTGTTCTTTCCTCAGTCACCCATATGGGGTCATAGAGGATTTTCGGGATAGATTAGATGATCGCACGCACCTCCTAATGTCAATCTTCATGAAGGCCTCTGAAAGTTCACTTGAAGCATCCCTCACACATCATCCGATGGCATTAGAAGGGCCAAGGCAAGCAAAAGACAAGGAGGGAAAGTTCTCTCCCAAAGGTGTCGGACTTCAGACGTGCTTCTTCTGGCACGAAGGCTCCTACCGTTGCATGTTTTTCAATTTTCAGCCATATCAAGTGTATACTTTGAAGTCCTTTGGTGATCAAAGTCAAGCCAACTTTGAAATTGAGCCAAAGCCTTTGGAGAATGGTTCTTCCTGAGGATCAATGGAAGCACGTAGCTCTATGTGGAGATAAGTACTTTTAAGTTAATGATTGGTTTCAATAGTTGTCTTTGCTTTCATGTAGGATGCATTTTTATCATTGAAGTATGGTAGTAAACTTCATTCTTGATAATCTTGATGCAAATTATGAAAACCTACATGAAAGAGCATAAAGATATTGAAACACTCATTAAACATAAGCATAGGCATGCATCTACAAAAGACTGTTGGTGTATTTCTCCTTTTCGAAAGAATGTTTTCAAGCATCATACCCATTTTCTTCTTGCTTGCAAAAGGAATAGGATGCACTCAAGTTTATGCACATGTATATTTATAACCTTTTGTAAGGTAGAGGATAGATTGTTTGTGCATGGATGATTGGATGCACACATGCATTTTCAAGCTCAAGAAACTGCTTGCTTTAAATTTGGTGCATGAAAGGAGAATTCCAACAGGTGCATGCACTCACATGCAATTGCATGCAAGGAGAGATATTTTTATATGCATGATTGTTGGTTAAATAGTTGAATTCTTTTATTAAGCACTTTTCTGAGGATAAGAAAAGTATGCTTGGTTTTGTTTAAGCTAATTAGAGCTTAAAGAAGAAACCCAAGTCAAATTAATCTTTGGGAATCAAGACCCATAAAGGAAATAGCCTAGTTAACTATTTCCTTAGTTAAAAAGGAATATCTTTTGGACAAGCA
Organism: Ceratopteris richardii; assembly: GCA_020310875.1. Lineage (NCBI taxonomy): Eukaryota > Viridiplantae > Streptophyta > Polypodiopsida > Polypodiales > Pteridaceae > Ceratopteris > Ceratopteris richardii. The sequence goes on along the minus strand of CM035412.1, from coordinate 133,074,569 downwards.
ATAAAGCCTTACGTCTTGTTCTTGTTCAATAGTCAAGATTTCTTATAAAGAGATTATTCCAGTAAAACTAAAGATTCCAAGATGAATCATTGGACTGGAAAGCAAAAGATTCCAAGATGAATCATTGGCTTAGTATTTCTTGATTCCTTGGCACAAATCTAAAGTTCTTGGAAGAAAAATCTCCCTAGATGTGAGACTAGAATTTTTCAAGTAAGATAGCAAGTAGTTCCCAATAGTTTCCAAACCATGGGTACTTAAGTCCAAATAGAGATATAACCTAAAGGTATATCAAAGATTCTTAGCTTTGGAATCTGAGAGGCATCAGTGTTTGCCTGGAGTTAAGAGTTGAGAAAAAGATCTCTAAAAAATCCCGCAGGTAAGCAAAGAAGCTTTTTGATAGTTTCGGAGATCTTAAAAATAAAGACTAAGCCTTTATTTTAGTCGCAAGGTCAACCAGACTTGATCAGCCTTGGCCATGATTGTCCAAGAATGTGCGATTGGAACTACTCTGTAGATTGCCCAAGCATTGGCAATAAAATTCCTTTTGGAAATTATTCACTCAGGTTTCATTTATCCAATGGAAAATTGTGAAAAGAGTAAGTTGTTCCAAGTATGAACAGAGTGAAGAAATTCCAAGTGTAGTCTGTAACTGTGAAGACAGTACTTAAGCATGTGGAAGGTAAAGCATAACTTTTACCTATCCTTAAAGGGATTTTTTGTACAAATCCAAAGAGCATGAGTGGATGCTTAGACTTAAGCAGTAGAGAGATTCCTATAAAATCCTAGCTAGGATAGGTACCTAAAGCATGATTAAGGAAAGGAATCTAAAGACAAGAAGTTAAAAGCTCTTGTCACTACAAATTGGTCAAGAATAAACCAATTAAACTTGAATCTGTGAAAATTCAAGTACTTGGAATTCAGATTGGTTTTCATTTGAAAACCCTAGCAAAGAAGGATGGATATTCCATCAAAAGGTTTTCAAGTTCCCAAAGGATAGCACAAGATCGTGAAACGATCATGTGAAGGGATCAAAACTTAGAATATCAAGTTAGAGATCATGCCTAAAACTTAAATTGAAGAGATAAGGTACTCTATCAAGATATGTTTAGATGTTAGGATAAGAATCACCCACACATTAATGTGAATATAAAATTGGGTGGTATGGGACACCAAATTTTATACTCAGATTGATGTAGGAAAGATGGTATGGGACATCGGACCATGGGATGATAATTATCTTTTAGTCTCAAAAAGGAATTTGAAGTTAGATCTGATCTTCAAGAAAATTAAAACTTCCAAGGATAAGTTTTAATTCAAGGAGGATAAAAGTATGATCTCAAGATACTTCAAGATCAAGTTTGTAGGAAGATACGAAGTAAGTAACTTCCAAGATCTTCTTGAAACACATCAAGATAAAGTGTTGTTAATTCAGAAATATTTCATAAATTTTTGAAAAACGTTGGACTTTGATTTTGAGTTGATCTTTTTCAACCAAATATTTGATTGACTAAGTCAAGCATCAAGTTCCTAGTGTCACTTGGTAAATTCACTCTTTTGACTCAAAGAAATGCACAAGAATTGCATTCCCAGTAAGGAGTCAGAAAGACTGAATGTGACCTGAACTTAGTCTCAAGTGAAGCATTATTTGAGTAAAAAACTCATCAACAGAACCTCAGTGGGTCAACACACTGATGGTAATTGCCACACTAGTATCTTGTGGTTGGATGATGTTTTCGAGTTGCTTTGAATCTTTTTGAGAATCTAGCTTATTTCTCTTAAAGATAAAGAAAATTCTTCAATACCTTATTAAAAGAGATCTTTTAAAAGTTAAAGTCCTGAGCCATCTAGACTTTGACTCATAACAAGTTTATGTATCTTTAAAGTATGAATTGGTTGAATAGAATTTTAGTTCTTTCTTTCCGCTTTCAAAATATTTTGGATTTGACTCAGATATGGTATCTGATTCTTTTCAAAAAAGTCAAGGATTAGTCGGTTAGAACCAGGTAACTAAATTAAACATCCTAATTAGATGTTCTATACAAGAACCTTTTCAAACATCGAAAGATGATAAGTTCAAGATTGACTTATTCATTTGAGTTTGCTTCAAGTTATAGCATAAATGATTTCCTGGAGTTCAGTATATTCTAGAATGAAATTAAATTGCTCAACAGATTGACAATTCCCAAGAACTTTTAGCCCAAGTCTTTGAGAAAAGTATCCTAACTTGGATAAATTTTCATTCTGAATTTGAATTGGTCAAGTTATAGAAAATGATAAACTCTCTCCTATAGTTTTCCCAAGAAGGCAGTCCCCTGGAGAGAGCTATATATAGAGGCATTTGGTTGGGAGGAGAGTCATCTCTCTAGCACGTGGTGATCGTAATTCCTAGCTTGTTGCAGTATGCATATGCATATGCATTATGTGTGTATGTATCTATGTATGTATGTGTGTATGTGTCTATGTGTGTATGTGTGTATGTATGTGTGTATGTGTGTGTGTGTATGTGTGTGTATGTGTGTGTGTATGTGTGCATGTGTGTGTATGCATGTGTATGTGTGTAAATCATTGTGTATATGTATGTGTATGTCTGTGTGTCTATGTGTGTGTATATGTCTATGTGTGTGTATGTGTATGCATGTATCTATGCATATGCATGTGCATTATGTATGCATATGTGTGTGTATGCATGTAAGTATGTATGTATGCATATGCATATGCATTATGTATGCATATGTATGCATGGATGTGTATGTGTGTGTATATCTCTCTATGTGTGTGTATGCATATATGTGTGTGTATGTGTGTATGTGTGTATGTGTGTATATGTGTATGTGTGTATGTGTGTATGTGTGTATGTGTATATGTGTGTATGTGTGTATGTGTGTATGTGTGTATGTGTGTATGTGTGTATGTGTGTATGTGTGTATGTGTGTATGTGTGTATGTGTGTATGTGTGTATGTGTGTATGTGTGTATGTGTGTATGTGTGTGTGTATGTATGTATGTATGTGTATCTGTGTATGCATGTATATGTATGTGTATGCATGTAAGCATGTATGTATGCATATGCATGTGCATTATGTATGCATATGTACGCATGTGTGTGTATGTGTGTGTATGCATGTAAGTATGTATGTATGCATATGCATATGCATTATGTATGCATGTATGTGTAAATCTCTCTACACCTATGTGTGCTTGTATGCATATATATATGTGTGTATGTGTATGTGTGTATGTGTGTGTATGTGTGTGTATGTGTGTGTATGCATGTAAGCATGTATGTATGCATATGTATAATTGTATGTGTATGTGTGTGTGTATGTCTATTTACGTGTGTGTGTGTGTGTATGCATGTCTGTAACCATGTCTGTATACACGTATGTATCTATGTATCTATTCTCAATGAGCTATAAAGTGAGCTGAGGGACTTCACATACACATATATACATAGGCATACATATACACACACATACACATACACACATATAAATACACATATGCATCAACACACATATAGACACATACACACATATACACATGCATACACACATGCACACACATACATATACATGAAAATAGACATACACATACAAATATACACACATACACATACATATATACATGCACACACATATACACACATGGATACACACATACACATGCATACACATGGGTATCTCACACACATACCCATACATACATACATGCATACATACATACACATCAGGCACACCCATATATATATATATATATATATAATCCACTTTGTTTTATATGTACAGATACTATGGATCCTAGAAGAGAGCGGACTATATGTATATATGTTCCGCTTGACTCCTTACGGGCTATCATGCATGAGTATACAAACATGACCAATGAGGAATTAGATCTCCCCATACAGATGCTTAATCAATGTCCAGAGCAAGGTTCCTCTACCAATCTATTTGCAAAATAACAACTTTTCGCACACAATATCACCTTATGGAAGTATGGTTTACATCAGGCATGTCTTGGAGTTCAAAAAAAGATTGAGAGCTTTATGTGACTCTTACCTCTAATTTTGTGACTGGAAATGGGCATAAGTATGAATTCTTCATATAGATTGAAATATATTTTTTATGTTTTACTTGTGTGCTTTTTCTTTTTGCACTAAATTTGATAAGAAAAGAAGTAGGTGCTTATGTCACTAGAGTCCAAAGTCGGCATTTGTTGGTCTCACAAGTGGTGCCTAATAGAGATGTGAATACTTAAAAAGTGAATATTCGGGGCTATAATAATAAATAAATTTTTAGAAGACAAAAAAATATAAATTTATGTGCAAAAATAGAATACTAGTGTTAAATAATTACCTTTCTTACCCAACCTATCATTAACTCTCTCTACTTATCTGAGGTTGGTTCATTATTTGCATTGATTCATTACATACAATTATATAGTCAATCTGTGAAAGAAGATATATCTATATTCTCATTACTATCTAGATTATGTTTGTATCTTTTGTTTCTCCATCTTCTACTTAAGATATTTTGAAGTTCTTGTTCATACTCATTAACAAATGCTTGCATGATATCACTATTATATGCAATAAAAGTAGAAATATCCCTTTTTTCTTGCAATGTAAATTGAATTGAACTTCCTTACATAATAATACCTCATCTCTCAATTTTGAAGAAGACTCATTAGTCCATGCACATGGAGCTTCTTCATCAACTCTTTTAAGGTATTCACTAACATAATACATGCACTCCTCAAACATCCATCCCTTTGTCATAGATCCTTCTAGTTTCTCCCTTTGTTACACATAACCTTTTAATATGCCCATAACTAACTCGACCCAAAACATCCATCGAGTGCTTAGAACTCCTATAATCTCTATTTAATCTGCAAGATGGATCACTAAATGAACCTAAATATCAAAAAATGATGTTGGAAGTTTTTTTTCTATCAGACAAAGTAGCTCCCTGCATTCACATTTCTTTTATGGGATCGAATCTTTGTCAATCATTTTTTATGTAATCCACCCATTTGCATTCATAAGTTAAATTAGAAAGAAATTAATTTGTAAAATAAAGATATCAAATAATCTTATATATGAAACATAAAATCATGATAATTACCCTATAAGTGATCCAAGAAGATAGATAACATCTCGTACTCCTTTTCTTGCTTGTCCATTTGTACCAAGAGGTAGAATGCACTTCATAAATTTATGCCATTCATGTGTCCTTAACCCAGATAAGCTCTTGTCATCAAAATTAAAATTGTTTTGAAAAGATGCTTCATATCCTATAGGTATGTGAATTGACTAAATCTTGTTGTTGATAGCTTGCATCTCCTTTTTTGTAAGTACCCAAGGATTAGGTTCATAAGTTGTTTCCTATCAATTTTTATCATAAATTTGACATAACTTTGGTTTTGAGTTTTGATCCATTAAATCAATTATTGCTATTGTGTCTTTTAATCGAGCAAGATGTTGCCATAATGAAAAAAAAACTATTATTGAATATATGCAGAGGATCAAGAAGATGATAGATCTTTAACTCTCTCCAATACTCCTAATAATACTATATCAACATATTTTTTGCTAGCAATGGTTTGCTCTAACCTATAATCTTCACATTCTCATCATCTTCATAATCACTAAATATTTTGGATTGTGGATCTATAAGAGGCCCTTCTTTTCATTTCAAATTTTTCTTTTATCAACATAGTTCTCGTTTGTTATGACTCGATGTTAAATTGAATATGATACTTATTTTGGATATGGAGGTCTGAGTGAGCAAATAAGAGAGCATCTAGATGACTTTGTGAGTACTATTAAATTTGATATATTCTATTTTATTTTTATTGATGTTTTATTATTTTTATTTATGTATGTTTATTATATGTAATACGGGAGTATTATGAAGAGGCCAATATGGTTCAGGTGGAAAAATACACACAAGAGGGACAATGTCAATCATCAAAGAGTACTAACCCCTTTACCCATGATGTTTCTTTAGTTACATCTTATCATGTGGATGATCATGATAATGAGGATGATGATGATGATGGGGGTGCTTCAAATGATTGATACTATTTAAATTCCATGTATTATATACATTGACACACACACATATGTGTGCATGTGTGTGTGTCTATATATATATATATATATATATATATATATATATATATATATACTACTATCAATTATGATTTTAATTATGTGTATCATGTGAGTTCATAATTTTAATAATTTTAGAGTGTTTATTAAATTAATTTATTTTATTGAAGTGAATTATATGATTAAAATGCACTAATGACTTCTAAGACAGTTTATCTTTAACATGTAATTTATTACTTTAATTGTATCACTTGTTCATATCATATGTGTGTTTGTGTATGTATATGTGTGTATGTGCATGTATCTATGTGTGTATGTGTGTGTATGTGCATGTAGATATATATGTATTTGTATATATTGTGCACATATTGTTGTCAGAATCTTGCTCATGCGCATACAGAGGTAATTAAGACAAAAAACACGCAGACAAATAGAGACAACAAGAGACGAGACTGAACGCAGTATTGGGTGCAATCTCCCCCCATGCACTCTATTTCGACATTCCATCGAGTGCATGTATTTATAGGACTTTTGATTACGTCGAAAAGAGTGGTGACATGAGAGCGGCTTCGAAAAGCAAGCATGAAACTAAAAGTTGGTAACTTTTACAGAAAGCCATTGCTTTCAAAAACAAAAACTACGGTCTACAACGACCCTTATTCTAACCATTACTTTTCTAACTGTTTCTAACAATAGAACCTTCTACAGGGGTTTATTTACAAGCTAAATAATAATTATTCGGATTATTGATATCCGCCCTTTCATGCTTTGCACGCTCCTCACGAACCTTCAACTGCTATATCAAAAACATCCACATTAATACATCAATAATTTAACACTCTAACAATGCATTGTTCAACATATTCCATGTTACAATCCATCAATGCATTGTTCAACATTTTCCATGTTACTGTTACAATACAACAATGCATTGTTCAACATATTCCATGTTACACTCCAACAATGCATTGTTCAACATATTCCATGTTACAATCCAACAATGCATTGTTCAATATATTCCATGTTACAATCCAACAATGCATTGTTCAACATATTCCATAAGTTATAACATGCCCCTCAGTTGAAAAAGCAATTGACCTCAGTTGATAAAATAATAAACATGGATGGCCAGTCACATGTTTCATCACTGAATTAAAAAAAAAAAATAGGCATGTGCCATGTAAAAACACATGCATGGAAATATTCATGGAGCTGTTAAGTTATTAAGAGTATCTGTGAAATGCTGACATAGTCTTTCTAATGTATTTGGGCAAGCGTAACTTGAATATGCTCCTATAGACTAAATTCAATATGTAAATGCATCACAATTGTCAAACATGTAGGTTGAACTGTAAAGGTAGAAATGAATCCTTAAACTCTTCTTGAAAAGCCTTCCATGTGCGTGGACAATCTGCACTATGACAAAGATCATTCCACCATAGCTGCGCTCTTCCTACCAAATAATTGGTAGCAAACTGGATTTTCTGATTTTCTGAATATAACTCATCGGAATAGAAATCGTTGAATAGGGATAGCCATGACAAGACAAATCGGCCATCTTTTCGTCTGTCGAATTGAAGCATAGCATAATGTTCTTGTATAGCTTGTTGAAGTGCTTGAAGTTCTTGGTGCATAATCTCTAACTCTTGCTCGAATGAGACTCCAAGTAAAGGTGAATTACTAAAATCTTCCATGGTTGCTCTTGGACCCTTAAGGTAGTGCTTTCCTCTCGGGATGTACCCTCAAGAAATGTACCCTAACAGAAAAGTACCCTCTCTGGATGTACCCTGATAGGATGTACCCTGTCTAGATGTACCCTCGTGTACCCTGGTGTACCCTGGTGTACCCTGAGAAGTGTACCCTCACAGGATGTACCGTGAGAGGCGCCGCGTCGCATCGCACCGTGCCGCCTTGAAAAGTAAGAAAAACTGCAAGTTATGTTAAATATAAGAGGAAAGAACTTGAGTGACAACTTCAAGAAAGAGTGTAGTGGTAAAAGTACTTCCCTTGAAAGTAGGAGGTTGTGGGTTCAAATCCTCCTACCATAGTGAATCTAAACCACTCTATTGCCACTCAAAATTAAAATTGCCTCGTGCGTAGCCAATGGCTGCCAACGGTCGCCAAGGGAGCCTTGGGTGCCAATGTTGCCAATGTATTGCCTAAGTTCTTTGCCTTAGTCGACGCCTTAGTCGACACCTTGGAGTAAGCCGAAGGAGTAAACATAGGTGTAAACGTAGGTGAAAACGTAGGTTCTGGTTCTGGAGCTGGAACTGGAACAGGAACCGGAACCGAAGAAGGAGACGGAATCAGAATCGGAATCACGAACAGAGAACAGATAACAGAACCCTCTGTATTGACGCGTGCAGAGCTCTGATACCACTGTTGTCAGGATCTTGCTCACACGCATACAGAGGTTACGAAGATAGAAAACACATAGACAAATAGAGACAACAAGAGACGAGACTGAACGCAGTATTGGGTGCAATCTCCCCACATGCACTCTGTTTCGACAGTCCACCGAGCGCATGTATTTATAGGACTTTTGATTACGTCGAAAAGAGTGGTTACATGAGAGCGGCTTTGAAAAGCAAGCGTGAAACTAAAAGTTGGTAACTTTTACAGAAAGCCATTGCTTTCAAAAACAGAAACTACGGTCTACAACGACCCTTATTCTAACCATTACTTTTCTAACTGTTTCTAACAATAGAACCTTCTACGAGGATTTATTTACAAGCTAAATAAAAATTATTCGGATTATTGATATCTGCCCTTTCACGCTTTGCACGCTCCTCACGAACCTTCAGCTACTATATCAAAAACATCAAAAACACATTAATACATTAATAATTTAACACTCTAACAATGGAAAAGCCCCCACAAGAACCTATTGCTAATTCGGGATCTGATCCCAGCGAAAAAGAAAGATGAATCCAAGAAAAGAAAGGACAAAGCTCCCTCCCGCAAAGAGGGCTCACTATGACAATGATCATCATCTCATTAAACGCTAGAGGGCTAACCAACCCCTCAAGAGCGACCATCATTGGTCAATGGCTTCGTGACATTAGCCTAAACCCAGAATTTATATGTATTCAAGAGATTAAAATTGATGGAGAAGACCTCCAGAAACGGCTTAGACATGTCTCCTCAACCCATGTTTGGATTTCTATAGTGCACTAGTGGGGGTCCGGGTGGAACGATAATCAATATTAATAAATTCTGGTTTGAAAAGCTTGAGGACTCCATTGAAGATGAATGCCATCGATGGATTGCTATTTCTTTTGGTGCTCCTTTTTGTTTTACTTTAGTTTCTTTGTATGCACCTAATGGGGAGTTAGAGAGACTGAATACTTGGGACTCCTTGGACTCGCTCCCCCACAACGTGCTTATTTGTGGTGACTTCAACATGATGGAGGACCCTATGGAAAGATGGATGGGCAAGGGCAGGGTCATCGATAGTCGGGAGAAAGAAACGTGGGACAAAGCCAAACTACACTTGGATTTGGTCAAATTCAAAGATTTGAATGGCTTTTCTTGGTCAAATCTCCAAGCAAGCGAGGACCTGAGGAAAGCTAGGCTTGATAGATGCTACGTTTCTCAGAGCTTTACTCATCAGTGGGGCCACCCTTCCCTCTCGTAGCGCACGGACCTCACCATCTCTGATCACTACCCGATTGTTATCACTTTCCAACCTTCCACCAAGATCCGTAAGGCTCCTTGGTTCCACGTCAATGCACCCTCCTTCTCTCTCCCCTCCGTCCATCAAGAAATTGCTGATGTGTGGAAGGAGGCGTTCGCCTCTGGCTTGTCCCTAGCCAAGTGTTGGAGAAGTGCGGTCGATAAGTCACGACAGATCATGATTAGATCCAGGAAGATGCTCGAGACTATGTGGCGGGCTCATAGAGAAGCTCTATATCATAGACTCTGGAGGCTCGAGGAGGAAGTGAACAAAGGCAAATCTCAAGCCCAGAAAGGCCTTCAAAAAATCAGAGCATTGCTGAGATACGAGGAAGAAATACAAAGGAAAAATTTGCAAATTTTCTTCAAGGAGTGGTGGGCTGGCAAAGCCGACAAACCCACCAAAGAGATGTGTCGCATCTTTAAAAGGAAACATAGCAGAGAATCGATTCCCTTATTGCTAGACGTAAATGGCAATGTATGCAATACGGAAGAAGATAATTTTTGGGATCATTGAAGGGCACTTCACGAGAGTCTTGGGGACCTCGAACCCTCTCTTCCACCATAGAAGGGACTGTATGGCAGCCATATCTAGGGTTCCCCCCACAGGATACCACTCAACCTTCGCTCCCAGCTACATGCCCCTATCTCTGAAGCAAAAATCATTGAGGTCATTGATGCCCTCCCTTCTGGTAAAAGCCCGGGACCCGATGGGCTCACTAATGAGTTCTTTAAATCTTTCAAGTTGGTGGTTGCCACCCCTCTTCGTCTGGTTTGGCAAGAGGCGCTCAAGTTTGGCGTGCTTCCATCTTGTCTCAACAATGGCATTATCAAGTTAATACACAAAAAAGGGGAAAAGAACAGAATAGAGAACTGGCGTCCTATTACGATGCTCCAAACAGGATACAAGATCATTGCCAAAGTCATTGCCAACAGAATCTCTTGCCACTTGAGAGCGTGGTTAAGCGAGGACCAAAAAGGTTTCATAAAAGGCAGGTCAATTTTGGAAACCATTATAGATATTTGGGAAGGTCTTGAATTTGCAAATGAGTATAAACAAGACGTTGTCTTCCTCAAGATCGACTTTGATAAAGCCTACGACAGGCTGGAATGGGACTATATTCTGCAATCGCTCCAGGATCTTGGATGTAGTCAGAAATTCACCAAGATGATCGTGACCCTTCTCGGAAACGCATCGACCCAAATTAACATTAATGGCAAACTGTCAAAGGTGATCAAACTTAGAAGATCGATCAGACAAGGGTGCCCACTGGCTCCCCTTCTCTTTGCCATTGCCACGGAAGGGCTTAGCAGGCTGGTGGAGCATCAGGTGGAAGCTGGTAATATCAAAGGCCTCCGTTTGCCTCATGCCCACAGTCAGATCACCATGAGACTTTTTACCGATGATATGAACGCATTTGTTCACAATGATAGTACCAGCCTGGAGACGTTCTGGAGGTGTCTGGCTACTTTTTGTGAAGCCTCTGGATCCACCATCAACCACTCTAAGACCGCCTTTAGAGCTATTGTTGGATCACAGCCCAAACTTCTCATTGATCATGGCTGTCAAATCATTCCGCAGGGCAAAATCTTTCGGCTTCTTGGGATTCCCTTGGGGTTGGGTGTCTCTTTGGAACAGCGGTGGAACTGGGTGCTGGCCAAACTCAAAAACAAGCTTAACTATTGGAGAGGTATGCAAATCAATCTTGTTGTTCGTGCTATGGTTATCAACACGTTCCTCTTATCATCTACCATTTATTTCCTTTCTTGTTGGAGACCGAAAGAACAAGATCTATCCAAACTGGATAGTATTTGTAGAAACTTCCTTTGGACGGGCGACCACAATAGGACGGGGGTGCCTAAAATCAAATGGTCCATTTGCACCAGCCATAGAGATAGTGGGGGCCTTGGTATCCTGGACATTGGGTGCATGGCTAACAAATTGGCGGCCAAATGGATGATTAAGGCTTGGTGCAACGGGGAGGCCTCGTGGGCCAAGTTGATCTTTTGAAACAAGAATGAGTTGGCTCTCATGGGTCTCCCAAATTGGAAGAATCTTGACATCTTGACCTTGTTGTTTTCCCCCATCCGCGTCTTCCCGAAAGGCTCAAATCTTGTGTGCTCCCTATGGAAGAGTTGGAATAAAGTCAAAAGCTACACAAGAATAAGTGAAGACTAGAAGTAGGCAGCTGGTATCAGACAAAACAACTCTATCTGGTTTTCGATCCATGGCATCCAGAGTGTGGAATCTTGGAACATTCAAAATGCCAAGAAGTTATGGAACAAAGGCTTCAAAAAATGGAAACATCTCTGGAAACAAGACACCAACCGCTGGATCAACTTCGAGGATATTGACCCTTGCGTCAACATTTCGTACGAAGAATGGAACACTTTGCAAAGCAGATGTCTCGCCTGGGACCGACACAAAGTTCGCCTTCTCATGGGACACGACACGTCGAGCTCGCGTGGTCTCAAATGGCACAACGGGAATAGCCTATCAAAAATCCCAAACATCAAATAAACGATTGACTATCAGGTTAACCTCAACAAGAAGTGGTGTCTGTCATGGACGCGGCTTCGGTGGGACATGAAGTTCATGGCTATCTGGCACCCCCTCATAGAAATCAAAAAGTCTGTCCTCTTATGGAAAATTCTTCATCATGGAATCTGGACCAACCTTAAGGCTAGCAAATTTTGTGGGATTCCTCCTTGGTGCAAACGCTGCCACCGATCTATTGAAGATGTTTCACATATCTTCTTTACTTGCCCCAACTCTAACAGACTCTGGAAGACGGTTGGAAAAAAAATTAGACTTCAAAAACATCTCAGTTGGCAGCAAACCCTACTGGGAGAAGTGATCGGCTTCTCCGCGACTCTCTGGAACGCCATCAGAGGGGAGGTCCTATGGAAAATCTGGCGGGAAAGATGTGCTATCAACTTCGGTGACTCCCCCAAAGAGTGGTCTATTGAGAAATCGTTGTTCCTCCTTGGCAAAAGGATTGTTAACTGTAAGAAATCCCCCCCCCTTCAAGCATCATCAAGTACTCCTTTTGATCAATAACAAGCTTAAACCTAAGTGGGCCCCACATGAGGGCGATGAGAGGGTGATTAACCTTCTTTGTAATTCCATCTAAGCTCTGTAAAAGCTTCCCCTGCTTTGTGGGATTGGGAAGTCCCGTGGGCACTAGTCCCCTTCTCTTGTACTTTTCTTTATTTAATTCAAGTCCGGGAGAGTAGGCTAATGCCGAACTTCCTTTATATTAAAAAAAACAATGCATTGTTCAACATATTCCATGTTACAATCCATCAATGCATTGCTCAACATTTTCCATGTTACTGCTACAATCCAACAATGCATTGTTCAACATATTCCATGTTACACTCCAACAATGCATTGTTCAACATATTCCATGTTACAATCCAACAATGCATTGTTCAACATATTCCATTTTACAATCCAACAATGCATTGTTCAACATATTCCATAAGTTATAACACATATTTGTGTGTATCTCTATGTGTATATGTGTGTATGTGGATGTGTATGTGTATGTATGTGTATGTGTATGTGTATGTGTATGTGTATGTGTATGTGTATGTGTATGTGTATGTGTATGTGTATGTGTATGTGTATGTGTATGTGTATGTGTATGTGTATGTGTATGTGTATGTGTATGTGTATGTGTATGTGTATGTGTATGTGTATGTGTATGTGTATGTGTATGTGTATGTGTATGTGTATGTGTATGTGTATGTGTATGTGTATGTGTATGTGTATGTGTATGTGTATGTGTATGTGTATGTGTATGTGTATGTGTATGTGTATGTGTATGTGTATGTGTATGTGTATGTGTATGTGTATGTGTATGTGTATGTGTATGTGTATGTGTATGTGTATGTGTATGTGTATGTGTATGTGTATCTGTACGTGTATGTGTATCTGTGTACGTGTACGTGTACGTGCACGTGTACGTGTACGTGCACGTGTACGTGTACGTGCACGTGCACGTGCACGTGTACGTGTACGTGCACGTGCACGTGCACGTGTACGTGTACGTGCACCTGTACCTGCACGTGTACGTGCACCTTACCTGCACGTGTACGTGCACCTGTACCTGCACGTGTACGTGCACCTGTACCTGCACGTGTACGTGCACCTGTACCTGCACGTGTATGTGCACCTGTACCTGCACGTGTACCTGCACGTGTACCTGCACGTGTACCTGCACGTGTAGGTGTAGGTGTTGGTGTAGGTGTAGGTGTAGGTGTTGGTGTAGGTGTAGGTGTAGGTGTAGGTGTAGGTGTAGGTGTATGTGTAGGTGTAGGTGTAGGTGTAGGTGTAGGTGTAGGTGTAGGTGTAGGTGTAGGTGTAGGTGTAGGTGTAGGTGTAGGTGTAGGTGTAGGTGTAGGTGTAGGTGTAGGTGTAGGTGTAGGTGTAGGTGTAGGTGTAGGTGTAGGTGTAGGTGTAGGTGTAGGTGTAGGTGTAGGTGTATGTGCATATGCATGTGTATGTAATAGGCCTTGCGATACTCAAATATTTCATTTTGAAATTTTCATTATACATTGTGGAGATAATGTTTAGAATGAATAATTAGGTCATTTAATGCATATAGACAAAACTTAGGGATGAGAAGTTTTATATTCTCTCTCTAAACCTTATCCACATCATGTTTTATATAGACAAAACTTAGGGATGAGAAGTTTTGGTTGAAAATTGAACGTGAAGATGAAAGAATTAAGGGAAATGTTGCATGATGGAAAGATAGAGCATGCATAGGAGAATAAAAGTGTTTATGTGAAAAAATTGTGAATAATCTTGTAAGTACCTCATTATCGGGCCTACATTTAGTTCAACTATAAGATAGTTTCATGATTTTTTCTCTCTCTAGAATTTCTAAACTTGTAAGGCTCAAAAATGATATTTTGAGGTGTATATTGACATAGGGCATCTCTAACACTATTTCGTAGATTGAGGAGCTGAAGATTTTTGCCTCTCACAAGCATTTTGGAATTTGCATTATTTTTGTCTCTATTTCTATTCAAATTGGTGATTTTGATGCATGTGTTGTTATGCTCACTTACAGATGTCTTTGGATATGTCTTTTTGTTGATTTTCTTGTAGTTTTGATAGGTACCACTAAAGAAAACACTTAGCTACTAATAATGCATGCTTTTGCTAAAGTTTTATATGCAACATGGTGAGAGTCAAATGTTGTTAAATTTGGTGGATGGCACACTTCCTTGAGGGACAGTCAACTCTGTTTTGAGGAGGATTTGCTGCATCATGTAGGAAGAGGTAGAAAATCTGAGAATTACCTTGTGATTGAGAGTGAGAGTGAGATTGAGAGTGTGATTTAGAGTGCAAGTGTGAATGGGATTGTGATAGCTTCGGGTGGTGAGCAAGTCAAGGCTTCACCAAGAAGCTATTTTCTAAAGCTATTGTATCAATTGATTCAAATCTATAATACCAAAGCTTCTTTTTCTCTGAGTCATAACTTGGTGTTGAATTCCTTGATGTTGTTGTGATGGTTGAGAATTTTAAGAAGATGACGACGTTCAATATGCAAAAGATGAATGAAACAAGATTCATTTTGATAGGACGTAGGCCATAGAGACATGCCACAACAAACATGAACAATTCAAAGAAGACTTCATCTTTTAATAATCAAGTTAAGAATTCTCATCAGTTGGAAAACCAACGGAGCCCTCCACCCATCCATTGATAGCGAGACCATGATTTTATTCAGCTGGCAAAAAGACTTCATTTATGTTATCGTCGTGGGGATCAAGGGCATTGGATATATGAATGCCCAAACAAGGCAATCTTTTGGCCTACATAGTCGAGGGTGATAAACATCATTGAGGAAGGTGCAACAATTGACAAAGGAGAAAATGGAGGTAAGTTCCCTAACTCTAGTTTGTGTTGCATGGTGGCTTGTTCTTTCCAAGGCCTTATATAATTGCAATTTTGGGTACAATTTCTATGCATAAAATTAGATTTATAATTGGTTTGGTTACTACATTGTTTTTTCTATCTTTGAAATCGATACAGAATATAGGGATACCCCTAAATATGAAGATAACAATTATGCATATCTCCATTCAAAGTTCAGATAACAATCGATTACGCATATCTTCTAGGTCTCCATTCAAAGTTCAGATATTACATCATTATCATGATGCAACGTTTTCTACATGTCCAGATTATTCAAGGATATATGTTAAAACAAAATATTCTTACTTCTGGCAATGCATGAAGATATTGGAAAATATGTTAGTGAATGTTTAAAGTGCCAACATGTGAAATTTGAGTTTAAGAGAATGCATAGAATGCTACAAACTTTGGATGTTCCAAATCAAAGGTGGAAATCTATCTCTTTGGACTTCATCAATAAATTGCCTACGATCGAATTTGAGGTAGTTGTTTGAATTACTAAGTTGGCACATTTCATCCTATGAAAAAGACTAATACTGCTTTGAATGTTGCAAAAATATTTGTAAAAGAAATTTTTGATTGCATGGAATTCCTTAAAACAAAATTTAAATAGAGGCTCTAGGTTCACATAAAAACTATGGAAAGCAACATGTGATGAGAAAATTGAGAGGGTTAATAAGGTACTTGAAGATACATTGTGTATGTATGTGAATGAAACACAAGTTAATTGGAGTAAATATTTCGCTTATGTCAAGCTTGCATACAATAGTGCACGGCATGCGTCCATAAAAATGACTCCGTCTAAAACTATGTATGGTGATAGTTTTTTGACTCCACCTTCGTTTTCTAGGTTTTCAAATAAAGTAGAAGTATCTAAAGAAATGCTTGAGAAGATGGATGAAGAACTTAGAAAAATTAAGCATCACTACAACAAATCAGGGTATACCGGCCCCTATACCCACGCAAATAAATAAGAGTATTTTTGCCCAGTGTCGATATAAGTGTTGGTATGTATGTTGGTACTAGATCATTAGTATAAGCATCAGTATAGATGCTGGCATAAGTGTCGGTAAATTTCTAGGAGTGCCGGTATAGAGCTCGACATCTGCATCCATATGTTATAGGCCATCAGTATAGGCATTGGTATAAGCATGAGTATTTTCCTGTAAGTATTGGTGCTTATAACAGTGACCAAATCTACAAAAAAATATTTGGGCAGAGTGTGTTCTCTCTTGCTACATCAACATTGCCATGTTGTTGTGTAGCAAAAGGCAATACACTCTACCCAAAAAAAATTGAGTACATGTAACATGTACTCTAGTGGTTGCCAATCTAGTGTTTAGATGACCGACAACTAAAACATGATTTGATAAAGCATAACACTATCAAACACAAAAGAGATGAGCAAAATGAACCACGAACCATGTACAAAAGTGTAAGAAAGAGATATATACTCCATGAATGAACCATGTACAAAAGTGCGGCAAATTGTTGGCATATATGAGCCAAATACAAAATGTGGCAAAGCACTGCCACATAGGAATCGAATACAAAATTATGGTGCACCATTGCCATATATGAGTGTAATAAAAAATTGTGGGAAAGCATTACCATACATATGCACAGAGGAATCAAAACATATTTATATGCAGTCTTACAACAAAGCAAATGCGTGAAATGAGACAAATTGACATGATATTTATAAACAACAACTAAAAATACCAAACCAAGTTTATAAGATCACCTCATTGTAGATGCTCCCATCAAATGACCGCACAACATCCCTCCAAGTCCTCCAACAATGCAACCAATCCACAATGATATCCATAAGCCTCTTCGGCTCGTGTCGGAGGATGACCCACTGCCAACTCTTGCAACAAATATGCAAAATATTAGATGAACATACATTATGTGCTTAACACAAGCAAATTCAATAATGAAAATGATACTTACAAACTCATGATGCATGGTATCATATCCACCGCTACCCAAATGTGACGGTCCAATCGTATCTAGACATGTGGCTGCTAGATCTCATTGCGAGCAATATTGGTTAGGAGTTTGTTGCTGCTCATCGTGAATCATATCCCACTCGTTAGCATCTAACCATACAAGCTTTGGTAAGCCTACTCTGAAAGCATCACGAGCCTCGGATCGCTGATGGGACATCACCTCACGTGTTGTGTGCTCAATCCACTCGAAACTAATAGTAGGATGTCTAGGCATTGGTCGATATTCCTGATAGATCACCTCTGTGATATAATTTTTGTGATCTTTATCATGTTCACTCCATTTCAACGTGATAGAATGTCTAAACTATATGGAACAAAGCTAACGTATCCATTGACGCATGGCCTTTTTGGTTGCATCCATCATAAGTACTCCATCACGTATACGATACACCTTGAAGTCATCATGGTCACTAGCACCCCAAGGTGTATGTGGTGTACCATGTGGCATACCAAATGGCGTACTTGCATCTGAGATACTCACTCTAGAAGTAGAAGTGGGATTCACAACGTCCATCGCACTGTCTCTACAACATCCACCTCCTCTTGGAGAGCATGACCTCGACCGACAAGACAAACCAATACCTATATCGTGCTGAGATGTGGAAAGCATATGTCGACTACTGGAGCCACTAGGGGATGGCTGAGAAGACGGTCGTGGTGGAGTCATAAAGCTAGGAATACCTCGAGCGGGAGTATCCCCACCCTTGGGAGTCACACTAGTGGGGCTGACATTGATGGGAATAGCCCCACCCGTGGGAGTGATGCCGGTGGGAGTGAGGCCTGCAGGAGTGAAGCCAGGGGGGTGCTACTACGAGCGATCCAATACTATGATGCAGTGGCCATATAAGCAGGAGGTACCTGACATATAAACTCTAAAAATTGCTCTTCTATCATGGAATGTGGAGTAACTTGAGGACTGTCTCCCATCGTGCTCTGTAACAAAAAACTCAAAAAATTAGCATACAATAATAATGGTAATATAGAAAAATAGTAATGTACAAAAAAACATAGCAAAAGAAATAAACACAAAATAGTATGTACAAGTATTTGCTTCAGAAATCCTCTATTCTAGCATCCTCTTGGAGATCTAATGCACAGAGGATATCTATCTTTACATTGGTGACTTCTAGATCTCTTGATATGCTAGCTCCTTCCTCATCATCATTCTCATACAACATATTGTCTATTATTTCATTGTGTATCTCATCTTCTTCAAAGACCTATTCATCTCGGACAATGATCTCTTCCTCCTAGACTATCGAATGAATCTCAAAATCCACTAGGGATGTAATTTCTTCTATGTCTATGTTCTCACAAATTTGTCTCCTACATGGAGAGACTTGTAAAACAATCAGCCGATTTGGTTCTTTTGAATCTGGCATGAAGACAACCTGCTCACAATTTTCGAGAAGTACAAATGTATATCTTTCATCTATCCATAGCTTTATGGAGTCTAACTAAAGCAAACCACTCTTATCTCGCCTCACTATTGCATTTCTTCTAGAGGTGACTACTTTGAACCATTTCACATCAAACAAAAAGTAATCAAACCTCATGAAGGATAGCTTCAAGATATCTTGGATCACTCCACAATACTCGAGCTGGCCTTCTTGAACATTGTTGTCTCTAGCACCAGCTCTAATTTTTTGGAAAAAGTTTAGCATCACCCCACTATCAGAAGTAGATCTATTTTCTTCGATTCATGCAATCCGAAAGTTTCATCCATGAGACCATAGTGCACCATATTTAAAATACTCCCAATCACATCCCTTTGTGAGTTCCTCCTCTTCTTCAAAGATATCTTCACCCATTGCCTTTGCTTGTGAAACCATTGTATCTATCCATCTGCCTGCTGGAAAGGGTGGAAGAGGCTGAAGACTTTCCAAAAGAGGCAAAAAACGAGTGGAAAAATTCTTTCAAAACTGATCTCTTTCCTTTGCATTTGTCTCCTTGGAAAGCTCATACCTCTCTAACCACTTCTACATAGGCTCAGAGTTATCGATGCAAAACTTCATTGCCTTCTCTCTGAAAGCTACATCCATTTTTCTTTGCATCCTTTTACCTTGAGGCTCATTGCCTACGAGACGAACATCTTCATCATCACTCCATAAGCGAGGAAGTTCTGATTCCAACATGCATAGAAACTTTGTTATGAATACAAGAGACTCTAGTACGATCCACCCCTCTACCATGTTGCCCTCTGGATGTGCTCTTTGACGAACAAACCCTTTCAATGTCTTCATGAAGCACTCCAAGAAGAACATCCATCAACAATGGATAGTTCCTTCTATTGCAACTTCATCAACCACATGAACCAATGAATGAAGTTGAATTGTGAGAATACTTGAGGGAAAGTATTTCTCAACCATACAAACAGCCTCTATAGCATTGAGTTTTGCACTCTCTATGCTATCTCTCCTTATCTCTTTAGAAGAGATCCACCATACCAAGGAAAAGATTTTATAAATTGTTGTTCATACTGTAGAGAGTACGCATGCGGAAGCAAAATGAAAAGTAAAGTACTCTCACAAAACAAAGAATGTGTGAGACACAACATGAGTAGACCATGAAATGGGTAAACTCATGTGGATTAGAAATGAGCTTGCCAAGATCATGGAGTAGGCTCCTCAAACTTCTAACCAAGTACAAATGAGGGGAGAGGCCCTCCTTATATAGATTTGGGAGGGGCTCTCAAAAGTACATCATATGTGGGATAAGTCTCCTGAAAGGAGAATGAATACAACTGGTAGAAGCACATGGCAAGGTACCCAAATACAAAGGAAATACAATATAAAATGAAAATAGACTAGACATGGAGTGCCTCCTAGATACAAAATGGAGATGCACTCATGTGGATACAAATGTAGATGAAGTAGGAGCAATCATGTCGTCAACACCCCCTCTGCAGCTCCATTTTGGAGCGCCTGAATGCTGCAGAGGTCCACCAAGCACTAAAGCAGAACCGGAGGTAGAGCCTTTGTGAACATGTCCACCAGGTTCTCCTGAGAAGTACACTACTCCAGAGTAATCTCCTGAGATATGAGCTTCTCACAGATGAAGTGGTACTGGATCTTAATGTGCTTCATCCGAGCGTGGAATACTCGATTCTTGGCGATGGCCAAGGCTGACTCGCTGTCCGTGCGAAGACATGTCGAAGCATCCTACAAAACACCAATGTCAGATAATAAACGTCAAAGCCAAATGGCCTCACATGCGGCAAAGCTGGATGCTCGGTACTCGGCCTCGGTAGATGATAGTGCAACTATAGGCTGCTTCTTACTTGCCCAAGAGATAGGTCCTGAGCTAAGCAAGAATATATACCCAGAAGTAGATCGTCAAGAATCAGGATCACCAGCCCAATCTGAATCTGAATATCCGGTGAGTTCTATGCCCCCTCTATACCAAAGACCATGATGTCGAGTGAGGGAAAGGTATCGAAGTAGTCTCTGAGCAGTATCCCAATGAGTCTGATGAGGCTGATGTGCAAACTGACTGAGTATACCAACTGCATAAGCAATATCTGGTCTAGTGTTGGCAAGATAGAGTAATGAGCCAACAAGTTGTCGATAGGTATGCACATCTACAAGTGATGATGAGTCCTCTAGTGTAAGCTTGATGTTTGGATCAAGTGGTGTGGAAACTGAGCGACACTGGTCCATGTTATATCTGGAAAGTAGATCAGAGCAGTACTTCCTCTGTGATAGAAAGATACCTTCTTTTGTTTGTCAAACTTCCATACCCAAGAAGTAGTGTAGTAATCCAAGATTTATCATAGAGTACTCAAGGTGAAGCTGTTTGATGATAAACTGGATGCGTTCTACGTATGATCCTGTCAAGATCAAGTCATCTTCATAGAGAATGATGATGGCTACTAAAGACTCCTTTTGATAGATATAGAGATTAGCATCAGCATTGCTTCTATGAAATCCCTTGTCTTCAAAGAACTTGTGAATCTTTTCATACCATGCCCTGGGAGCTTACTTAAGTCCGTAAAGTGCCTTATGAAGCTTGTAGACTTGATCTTCTTGGCCTTTGATCTTGAAGCCTTCAAGTTGTTCAACATATACTTCTTCTTGAAATCTCCATTGAGGAATGCACTTTTGACGTCCAGCTGTTAAATGGGCCACTTACAGTGAGCACTTAGTGCTAAGATGATTCTTATGGTTGTGAATCTTGCAGTAGGAGCAAAGGTGTCTTCATAGTCAATGCCATGTTGTTGCTTGTATCCCTTAGCTACCAACCTTGTTGTGTACTTGTCTAATGTGCCATCTGACTTGTACTTAACTTTATAAAGCCACTTAACTCCTATGACTTGATGATTTGTGGGCTTAGGTACAAGAGTCCAAGTTTTGTTCTTCTCAATTGCATCCATTTCTACTTGCATAGCTTCTTCCCACTCAGGTTGTCCTTGAGCTTCTTTGTAATTAGATGGTTCTGGTATTTGTTGAATATGATGCATTAAGGCGTAATTGACATAATGACTTTGTTCTCGCTGTCTCTTGTCAATAAGTCTTTGAGATCTTCTCGGATGACTTGAAGTACTTGCTTCTCAGTTGGAGTTTGGAAATACTGAGTCCCCCTCTGAAGTGTATATAGGTGTACTAAGACTTGTACTTGAATCTTTTCTTGAGTATGAGGAATCTTCATTGAAGATCGCATCCTTCGAAATGGTGATGGAGTGGTTTTCCATATCATATAGGTAGTATGCCTTTGATTGGTCACTGTACCCTATGAATATGTGTTTCTTGGACTTTGATTGTAACTTGTTTCTATCTTCTTTTGGTACATGGACAAAAGCTTCACTACCAAAGACTCGAAAGTAACTCACATTTGGTTTGCTTCCATAGTATGCTTCGAAGGGTGTTTTGTTGTGTAATGCACTTGTAAATCCTCGATTAAGAATGTGAATGACAGTATGCATGGCTTCTGCCCAGAACTTGTAAGGTAGATCCTTGTGATGAAGCATTGTTCGTGACATTTCCATCACACTGCGTGTCTTTCTTTCAGCTACTCCATTCTGGGATGGAGTATGAGGCTGAGTGACTTGTCTTTTGATCCCTTTCTGGTTGAGAAAGTTATCAAAGTCATGATTGATAAACTCACCACCTCCATCTGATCTGATGGTTTTAACTTTATTTGAAGCTTCATTCTCAACTTCCTTGATCCAAGTTTGAAACTTAGAGAATGTGTCTGCCTTTGACTTCAAAAAGTACACCCAAATATAGCCAGAGTGGTCATCTACTAGAAGATAAAAGTAGAGGGATCCACTCAAGGATGGGGTATTCATAGGTCCACATAAGTCCATGTGGATAAGGGCTAGTGGGTTCCTCGCTCATGTGGAAGCTTCCTTGGGAACTAGGGCCCTCTGTTGCTTGCCTTGGGTGCAAGCTTGGCAGACATCAGTAAGTTGCCCTATCTTTGGCAATCCCTTCACAAGTTGTGATGAAGAGATTTTTGATAAGTATGAAGTGTGGCCAAATCTCTGGTGCCACAAACTTGAGGTTGATTCTTTGGATACAAAGCAAGATAGCTTGTAGAGGCCCTTTTCTCCAATACCTTGAGCAATGACATCCTTTGTATGAGGATCAACTACCTTAACTGAGGTGCTATCAAACCATACTTGTTTGTCCTGATCTGTAATGGCCTTGATGGAAAGTAGATTCATACATAAATTTGGAACAAAAAGAACATTGGATAAAGACTTGCATGCCCCCTGATGGTTGGAAATTTGAACTTTCCATTTTCCTTCGATGTGTAAACTTTTGTTGTTGCCAAGATAAACTTCTCCCGTGTGCTCTTCGAGTTCCTGAAAGGAGTCCTTGTCTTTGCACATATGGGAGGTAGCTTCGCTATCAAAGATCCACTCATGCGGGGAGCTAGAAGTAACTAGTGCATTGGCTTCTGTGGAGATGAAGAGTTCCTCACTCGAGTAGTGGGATCTATGTTGGGATCCTTTGGAAGCTTGCCTAGACGTAGAAGCCTTCGATGATTGTTTCTTTTTATAGCAAAACTTTTTCTAAGTGTACCGATTTTCCACAAAAATTACAGGTGAACTTCTTCGATGAATTATGCAATCCTTGCTTAGATCCATTGCTAGCCTGATGACTTGTGGTTTTGCCCTTATTGAATGGGCCTTTGGCCTTCATGGCTGACTCTTGTGAGGAAGTCGATTTGGCTCGCGAGTCGTGAAGGAGCAATAGTCGACAAACCTCTTCCCAAGATAAGACTTGGCCGCGATTATACAAAGTTGTGACAAATGTCTCGTACGACTTAGGTAACTTGTTAAGAAGTCTAATGGCCATGTCTTCACTAGAGATCTGCCTACCACATAGTGCTAATTTACACTGGTAGTCCTCAAATTGGGCTATGACCTTGGTAATTGTGTCCTGTGGCCTAATTGTCAAATTATGAAAGTCGGCCTCTAATGCATATATTTTCGAAGGGGTTTTGTCTTCATACAAAGTGGCTAATGTATCCCAAGCACCCTTGGACGTCTTGCAGGCAGTGATATTTCCTTTCGTCAGTTTGTTGTAGGCAAGTAAGAGCTGACCTAAAGCTCTTTTGTCCTTGACATTCCACACATGCCAATTGTCTAAGTTGATATCCCTATTGGGTTCGGGGTCTGACCCATGTACTACCTCATGCAGGAGATTCGTGTAGACATAGGCGCACATGACATCTTTCCATAGATAGTAATTTTGTCCATTGAGGCGTTCATCTTTAGGCATAAAAATAGGGGTGAAAGAGGGTAAGAAGTTATCCATAGATAATGAGCTACCTTCACTTTTGGTCATTACAAAGCTTTGAGGATAAAGTGTTTAGAAACACTACCAAAGATACTTGCCAAAAGTACTGCTTCAAAATAAT
This sequence comes from Ceratopteris richardii, assembly GCA_020310875.1. Taxonomy (NCBI): domain Eukaryota; kingdom Viridiplantae; phylum Streptophyta; class Polypodiopsida; order Polypodiales; family Pteridaceae; genus Ceratopteris; species Ceratopteris richardii. The sequence goes on along the minus strand of CM035412.1, from coordinate 133,049,972 downwards.
TGCAAAGCTTGAAATGAACGACTCGATACCACACTTAAAATTCTTGGGAAGGGGGGGGGCTTAGAGTAGCCCTGCACTCGTACAACAATTGAAGTAGATGCCCTGGAGATGGGGGGGTTGGGGGGGCTAGAGTAGCCCATTGGCAAAGAGCAAGACACACTTAGGGGCTTAGAGTAGCCGCCCAAGGCACACACACACACAACACTTCTTATATTCTTGATGTTACAAGGAAGGGCACTTAGTGCCAAAGGGAGTGTGCCAAATGTGTATGGTGCCCTCCAAAGTCCTTTGAATGATAGAGCGTGTCCCTTTAGAAAGTGAATACACTTGAAATAAAGGAGAAGTATTACAAATGTTGTTGAATGTGAATTGATAAAGGTTTGACACATGTAGGAAATAACTCGCTTGTGAATATGAATGTAAGTATGATCCGTGAAAATTTTGGATCTCAGTCCTTAAATTATCTCACAATTAACCATAAAAGTTGTTGATTGGTTATGTGACTAGCCCATAAGATTCGTGTGGGACCTAAAGCATCAAGGTGGTAGAACTGATCGAGATATTTTTGAAAGAACTCCTAATTGCCTGGAGCATTAGCTTCCTTGCTACAGGATGGGCAACGTGGCAGGTGTTGAGCATAATATGCTGAGTGTAGATGCATGAATCAGATTTTATGCCAAAATTATCACATGAAAGTTCTGATGTGATGCGAGATTTACACTATCTTCCAAATCTAACGGGACAGATGCAATGAATCTATATATATGACTTCAGCAAAGATCCGAACCAGCACGTACACATTTCTGAAAATATCAAATGTGAAGTCGCTCATGGCAGCTCAGCCAGCGACGTCAAAGTTTTGGTTATCTCCCCCAAGAGTGGATACAGTGGACACTCTCTGGTTCTCTGTCGTCGTCAAAGAGAAGTGCTTCCACAGTCAGATCTTAGCTGCGATCTTCTTTCTTGGACGTTGTGATGACTCCGCGCGTCAGAATCGCCCAAGATGCCTTGTGTCCCATGCTCACACTAAGCACATTGAGGTGCACTATCATTATGTCAGGGAGGGGTTATCTCCTGGAGAGATCATTTTGGCATATGTGTGGGACAACATTGCAGATAAAGGCTCTACCTAGGGAGAAGTTAAGCTTTGGGCTTACTTCTTGTGGATTGATTCCACATAGCTTCACACTTCCTTATACATGAATGCTAGCTCCTTGTTCACTGCATCACTCCCAAAGGGGATTTGTTGATATATTTAGGTAAAGATGTGTGTGAACACATGAGGACCACCTAGGCACTTTTTTCCCTCTCTAGGAAGTTTCTTCTCTGGCTTGTATATATGTCTATAACCCTAATGAGTCACTTATCTTTGCACATTCTCTCGATAATGCATTCAGTATTGTGTGTTGTGCTCCAAGCTTCTTCTTCTTCTTTTTGTTGTTCAAATGCTCTCACAGACCTCAAACTCCAACATGTATGTATGTATGTATGTATGTATGTATGTATGTATGTATGTATGTATGTATGTATGTATGTATGTATGTATGTATGTATGTATGTATGTATGTATGTATGTATGTATGTATGTATGTATGTATGTATGTATGTATGTATGTATGCATGCATGTATGTATGTACGTATGTATGTATGTATGTATGTATGTATGTATGTATGTATGTATGTATGTATGTATGTATGTATGTATGTATGTATGTATGTATGTATGTATGTATGTATGTATGTATGTATGTATGTATGTATGTATGTATGTATGTATGTATGTATGTATGTATGTATGTATGTATTGCTGGAGGAGATGGTGGATAATCACAAGAGATGAGTTGGTGTAGCTAAAACCTGCTTCGCACCTGCTATAAGTGATGACTGGAGAGTGTTGTGGGCTTTTTTAGCTAGCTAATAAACATAAATGATCACATATGTTGCTTGGAAGATGATGCACTAATGATAGGATCAAAACAGATAGGTAAGCATATGATCCAATGTACAAAACTTGCTATTTTTGTTGAGACACCTACTCAGAGTTTTACACAATTATCTGAGTATAGCAGTAATTAATAAAATTCCTTTTGGGGAACTTCAATTAGCTTAAAAAGCTACCAATCATTAGTGGAATCATCTAAAATGATAAACTATATGTAGAGAAATATGTTTAGCAAGTTAAGCATCCATCTTGACTTTTACAGGTCTTGACAGTCACAGGTGAGTGAGCAATGTTTGATCAATATCTGATGATTGAGTGAAGCATTATCAATGAAGCTTTGTAGGATTAAACTAGAGAGTATGATGAAGATGTCATGCTTTAAATCACACAAAATGATGCACATATAGTTAGAACCAGCTCAGACAAATTCACTATTCTGATGGAGTGTGATAGAGATATGAGAAAAGAAGTAATGATCATGTATGAATTAAAATCAAGTAAAAATACAATGTCACTGGCAATAAAGCATTGCTCAAAGAGTGAGGAATGTGTGAGCTATGAAGTGAGCTCCTCTTCTCAATGAAAATACATGGAAAATGATCTCTAAACCTTGAGATACATGCAAGCTTTTCATGTCCTCTTTTATAGCTTTTGTTGGAGCCAAGGATTTGAATTTGAATTCAAATCTCTATCAATAAAGTGCATCCTAAAGTATAGGATTGATTCTCTATAAAGACATGATATTATATGCTTCCTAACTCCTCGTGGGTTTATTGACCTTTTTACAATGAGTAATTATATCTCAAAATTACAAGGTTGTACATATGAATCCTTCCAAATGATATGCTAATACATCAAGCTTATGTGAAGTGATCAAGTGTGTAGGCTTGGGCTTAATTGCACCAAAAACTCCCCCTCGAGCCTAACATGCTTGATCTTCATTGCTCCTTGATCTCTTGCAGCCCAATCATTAGTTTGAACTTGTTCATCTTTGTTCCATCCAATGCTTTGGTGAGTAAATATGCACATTGCAAATGAGTTGATACATAGGATAATTGAATATCCTTTCTTAGCAATTTCTCCCTAACATAATGATAGTGCACTTCAATCTGCTTAGTCCTGGCATGGTACACAGGATTAGCAGCCAAATGAAGTGAGCTAATGTTATCTCCAAAGATAATTGGGATATAGGAATGTATCTCCAAATCTGCCTACAATTGCTTAGACCACATAGCATCCTGAGTTGCATTTGCCAAATCTCTATATTTTGCTTCTGTGGAAGATAAGGCCACAATTGGTTGCTTCTTAAATGACCATGATATGTGTTTTGAACCTGCAAAAGATAGGTACCCTGAAGTGCTCCTCCTATCATCCTTGGAGCTAGCCCAATCTACATCAGAATGTAACTTTATATCTATGTCAGAAGTAAAGGGGTAGAGCAATCCCTCATTTATTGTACCCTTTAGATACTTAAGCACCCTCTTTGCAACTTCCATGTGTGGTTTCCTTGGTACATGCATGAATTGACTCAATGTACTCACAGCATATGCAATATCTACTCTTGTCAGAGTAGCATAATTAAGACTACCCACAAGTTGTTGACATCTTGTAACATCTTCAAGTAGTTCACCTTCTTGTGAACTTAGCTTATGATTGATCTCCATAGGAATACCTACAACCTTAGTGTTTTCCATCTTAAACTTTACAAACATATCATGTATGTACTTCCTTTGTGTGATGAATAAATCTAAATCTGTATAAACAAGTTCTAATCCAAGGAAATAGGTTAATAACCCTAGATCACTGGTTTTGAACTCCTTCATCAATTGGGCCTTGACCTGCTTGATACCATCAAAATCATTACCTGTAATAATGATATCATCTACATAGACACACAAGTAGATGACCTCTGATTTATTCTTCTTAACAAATAAAGAAAGAAGAGTCTGCCTTGCTTGCCACAAAGCCTTGATCCTGTAAATAGGTAACAAGCCTATGGTTCCAAGCTCTAGGAGCTTGCTTGAGACTATCGAGTGCTTTTCTAAGCTTGCATACATAACCTGCTTTTTCTTCATCCTCAAAACTTGGTGGTTGTGCCATATACACTTCCTTTGATATCCAACCATTTAAAAATGCATTCTTGACATCTAACTGATATAAATTCTAATTTTTGGATGCAGCAAGACTTACCAATACCCTGATTGTTGGCATCTTTGCCACATGTGAAAATGTTTCTTCATAGTCTACTCCATGTGTTTGGGCAAATCCCTTTGCCACTAATCTTGCCTTGTACCTGTTTATAGGACCATCAGAGTTCTTTCTAATTTTATATATCCATATTGAACTAATTATCTTCATATCTGGCTTCTTGGGAACTAGATCCCAAGTGTCATTTTCCTGCAATGCTTCCACTTCTACCTACATGGCTTCTCTCCACTCTTTCTTCTTCTTAGCCTCTTCAAATGAAGATGGCTCCTCTGCCATTGAATCTTTAGTGATGTATACACATTGCTTTGTGACTAGGGATGTATCATATCCATTCATTGTGGGCTTCTTACTTTCTCTTTGTGATCTCCTTAAAGATTGATTGGAAGACTTGGGTAGATCCTCTAATTGCTTGTATTTGAACTTGCCTCTTGACTTCTAAGCTTTAAAATCAATCTGCTCCTCATCGTCTAAGTTGATGTCCTCTGCTTGGTGTTGGTCTTCTTGAGTTAAAGTTGGAAAATCAATTTCCAAATCATATGGTAATTTGACTTTCCTGCAATCATTTTCAAACCAAGAATTATTCTCATCAAATACTACATCCCTACTAACTATGAATGCCTTGTTAGTGGGATTATAAAGTCTATATCTCTTTTGATTCTAATCATACCCAATAAATACACATTTCTCAGCCTTTGGGTCAGCCTTCCCTATGATTTGTGATGGGATGTGTGCATAGGCAATGCACCCAAATATTTTGCAATGATCTAATGAGGGCCTCCTGCCATTCCATTCATCATATGGTGTCATACTATCCAATGACTTGGATGGAAGCTTGTTGACCAAATAGGTAGTTGTGGATACAACCTCTGCCCATAAATAATTAGGTAATTTTTTCTCATTTAACATAGACCTAGCTGCTTCAACAATTAATATGTTCCTTCTCTCTGCCATTCCATTCAATTCAGGAGTATACCTCGTTGTTACTTCCCCCTTTATGCCTCTGTCCTCTAGAAATAGATCAAACTCATGTGAAAAGTACCACCTCCATCAGACCTAATTCTCTTCAAGCTCCTTCCTGTTTGGTTTTCAAGTAGTGTCAAATACTTCTTAAAACATGTGAATACCTCATCCTTATGCTTCATGAAATAGAGAATTGTCCACCTACTATAATCATCAATAAAAGAGACATAGTACCTTGAACTTGAGATGGATGGATCTTTGCTTGGACCCCACACATCAGTGTGTGCAAGCTCCAAATAATCTTCACGGATGTATCCTTTCCTATTGAATGGTTGCCTATGAGCTTTGCCAAATTGGCAAGCTCCACATTTGTAAATCATGTGCTCACATTGGGAATGTCAAGCACACTTTGATCCCTACAAATTTGCTTCGGAGTCCTTTCTCCTATGTGCCCTAGCCGTTTGTGCCATATTTCCAACTCAGATAGGGTTTGGTCTCTATAACTGAATAATGGTATATTCCTTGTGTCTTCAATTTCAAAAGTAAACAATCTACCTGACTTCTCACCTTTGGAAATCCTTTTAAATCCTTGTTGGGGGTCTTCCACATATGCTCCATGCTTAGTGAACCTGACCTGTAGACCTTTCTCTACAATCTACCCAACACTAATTAGGTTTTTGGTTATAGTAGGTACATACAAAACTTTGCTCAAAAGGTTCATACTACCATCAGATGTTTTGACATTTCCAATTTGCTTGACTAAATGTTTAGTGTCATCACATGTTTGTACTTCATGCTTCCCCTTAGGTTCTTCAAGATCAAATAATTATGCTACATTTCTTGCCACTTGATTGGAACAACCCGAGTCAATGTAGAAAAGATGCTCATCATCTTTACCTTGCTTGGATGTCATGTTGATGATGAGCAGAGAGTCTTCTTGATCTTCAATATAGTTGTTGAAGTCCCTTCTTCCTCTAAAGCCAACTTGAGAGTTGATATTGTTGTAGCCTTGATTGTAATTATGGTTGTAGTTTCCTCCACCATTGTTGTACCTACCTCTTGTTTGTCCATAGCTTCCTCTATGGAAGCCTCTTCCCCTTTGGTTCCTTGTATTTTTGTAGCATTCTTCTGTAGTGTGGTTTTTGAGACCACATATTCTGCATGGTGAATTGTTGTAGGGTCTCCACCTACCTTGCTTACCTTCTCTGTCCCTACCTCTAGCACCTCTTCCTCTTCTTGTAGAATTAGCTTGAGAGGTTCTAGCCTCTTCATCCTATTTCTTACTTTTACCTTTATCCTTAGCTTTATTCTTATTTGTATAATAGGCAGAAGATTGGTTACCTCTTGAGTTATCACCATTTCTATTGAGCTTTGACTCATGGGTGAAGAGTTGTCCCATCAAGGTGTTGAGATCAAGTACTTGCATATCCATGTAGAGATCCATTGTTGTGGTGAAGGATTCCCACTTGTCATCAGCCTTAATTCCATTGATGATCTAACTCACTATGTTCTCTTCCTCTATCTCTTCTCCAATGCTTGCAAGTTGATCTGCAACATCTTTCATTTTGGTTACATAATCAGCAACTTCTTGCTTTGGTTGTTTCTTGAGGGTTGTGAATTCCATCCACAACTGATTCTTCCTAACTCTTGTGTCAAGTTGATCTGCAACATCTTTCATTTTGGTTACATAATCAGCAACTCCTTGCTTTGGTTGTTTCTTGAGGGTTGTGAATTCCATCCACAACTGATTCTTCCTAGCTCTTGTGTTGGAGGAGAAGAACAAGAAAACAGAGATTGAGTTTAGTAGATATGACCTTGCAAGAGCATCCTTTGCACACCATGTGGTTAGCCTCTCTTGCTCTTCCCTTGTTGGTTGATTCTTGCTCCTCAAGATTAGCATGTCTTCATCTCTTGAGATGTATCCATATAAGCTTCTCCATTGAAGATATGCTTGCATCCTTAGGGACCATGCTGAGTAGTTGTTCTTGTCCATTTTTCAATGAAGGATGGAAATCCATCTCCCATCTTGATTGAACTTGCTCTGATACCACTCTTGGAGGATATGGTGGATAATCACAAGAGATGAGTTGGTGTAGCTAAAACCTACTTCACACCTGCTATAAGTGATGGTTGGAGAGTGTTGTGGGCCTCTTTAGCTAGCTAATAAAAATAAATGATCACATATGTTGCTTGGAAGATGATGCACTAATGATAGGATCAAAATAGATAGGTAGGCATATGATACAATGTACAAAACTTGCTATTTTTGTTGAGACACCTACTCAGAGTTTTACACAATTCTCTAAGTACAACATCATTTAATAAAATTCCTTTTGGGGAACTTCAATTATCTTAACAAGCTATCAATAATGAGTGGAATCATCTAAAAATGATAAACTATATGCAAAGCAATATGTTTAGCAAGTTAGGCATCCATCCCGACTTTTACGGGTCTTGATAGTCATAGACCAATGAGCAATGTTTGATCAATATCTGAGGATCGAGTGAAGCATTATGAATGAAACTTTGTAGGATTAAAATGGATAGAATGCTGAAGATGCCATGTTTTGAGCAAGTGTGACAAAAATATGAGAGTAAGAATTAATGGTCATGTATGAATTAAAATCAAGTAAAAATACAATGTCATTGGCAATAAAGCATTGCGTAATGAGTCAGGAATGAGTGAGCTATGAGATGAGCTCCTCTTCTCAATGAAAGTACATGGAAAATGATCTCTGAACCTCCAGATACACGCACGCTTTTCATGTCCTCTTTTATAGCTTTTGTTGGAGCCAAGGATTTGAATTTGAATCTCTACCAATAAAGTGCATCCTAAAGTATACTCTTGACTCAACTACCAAAAGATACAATATTATATGCTTCCTAACTCCTCGTGGGTATATTGACCTTTGTACAATGAGTAACTATATCTCAAAGTTACAAGAGGTTGTACATATGAATCCTTCCAAACAATATGCTAATACATCAAGCTTATGTGAAGTGATCAAGTGTGTAGGCTTGGACTTAATTGCACCAACATGTATGTATGTATGTATGTATGTATGTATGTATGTATGTATGTATGTATGTATGTATGTATGTATGTATGTATGTATGTATGTATGTATGTATGTATGTATGTATGTATGTATGTATGTATGTATGCATGTATGTATGTGTGTGTGTGTTTGTATGTATGTATGTATGTATGTATGTATGTATGTATGTATGGATGGATGGATGGATGGATGTATGTGTGTGCGTAAGTTTAAGTTTCTAAAATGTATAACATATCAAAAATCATATAAACTTTCAAGTTACAAGTTACAATTACAACTTACAATATATAAAGAAATATGAATATGATCAATATGTTCAGATGTAAATACTAAAGATTGAATCGTAAACATTCACTAGAATGTAGATATCAAGAATACTCAACATAGAGTTATATTACATCAATGTAAAAGAATGAAATACAAATGGATGATCGGTACTATAATATATATCAATGATCAATTATCAAAGCTCTCGTAGTTTGATGAAGAAAGATGAGCATCTATTATACCTTTCTTATCATTATACTATGATATAGTCATAACCATTGCTTAGTTAAATCGTCGAGAGATATAGATGTGTGCTCCAATGCCACGCCTTACAGCTATCAATTGTCCACCTCATGCTCAATGTGTTCATGATCCACGAATTTGTAAAGAAGGTATGGAAAGATTCATCTCCATATGAGGAGGAAAAATATTTTACCTTGATCATGTCACTTGCTTACTAACAACCTCAAGCTATCTATGTAGAAAATGGTACATCTCATCCTTTGCCTCTCTCTAGCGTGATCAGAGCTCTATCCATAGACTACACAATCAAATCTAGATCCACTTACAAGATTTTTTTTTATGTTTTAAAATACCTGATAGTAGATACATATTTTTTAATACTAGTTAATAAAATATAAATAAAATAAAAATATTAGCTAAATAGGTCATTACATTTTGTTCAATTCATGAGAAACTTAAAGATTTGTTCAATAATATGCAAGGTTTTGAAACTATTAAGTGGTAATTCTATTACGTATCTTGTGTGAATCAAAGAATACACATTTGGATTCCACTTGCGTCCACTAGTGGAACAATCTTGTATCACATTTCACTTTAGAAGTATTCTTTTTGCATAAATTAAAATTCAAAAAGTTCCATTATAAGTTACTTATGAAACCACTCTAAGAGCAAATGTGATAAGTTGTTGTTGCTTCTTCATTGCCTAGAGGATTCAAAACAAAGGTTGAAAACAATGAATCCTAAATTGGAGAATGCAAAATTAGTCAAGGCGAGTGAATCAAAGGTTCTACTATAGTCTTAGAGATGAGAAAAAAGTTATGGTAAGCTAAAAGTGACTATATTGTGATCCTTTGGATAATAACACAAGGTCTAAACTAGAAAAAAAACTATATTTTTTTACAATGAATCTACAATTGCTTGGTGTCTCAGAAGATGAATCCGACATAGTTCTTGAATTTGAGGTTCATAGAAAAAACTAAAGACATGTTGGCATTTACATGATTTGTGATGGAAGTTTGTTGGTTCTTATCATGGAATGCAAGTTCAACATGATGAACAACAATGGAAGAAATCTACTTATGAGGCAAGAGGAGTTTGTTCGTAACATGTTTAGAATGTTGCATAGATATGAGTTTCTAAATAACTTACCTGTACCAAAGCCTATTTTTCTAACTACAGTATCATTCACCATATCATCCACATGCATAGAATGTGGATTGAATGTTGAAGAAAACGCTAATTTAGTGGTGCATTTGAGGCTTTGTGGCTGTGCATTCCATAATATATGCTTTGCATCCATGTGTAGGATGACAAAATATTATGTGGATCATTATAGCATACAAATCTATAATGCGTTGTTGAAGACATTCACTTGTACAAAGATTAATTTTCCAATCAAAATGGAAGAAGGTACTTTCTACATACCTATTAATTAGCTAATATTGCTCATCTAAAAGCTCTTCTTAGATGTTATGCTATATCATAATTGACTTAACTACTATAATGCTTAGATAATATTACTTAGCTAATATGACATAGATATTACTTAACTTATCTAATATTACTTTTTTCCTTTGTAGATATCACTCAACTAATAGATAATATATCTTAGCTAAGAAATAGTTAACAACTATTGCCTATTAGCTAATTAAAAAGTTAATAGCTATTATTTCTTAGGTAATTATAAGTCAAAAAGCACTACTTTATTAATATTTATTCAATAATAATGTTTAGCTACTAATAATTATTGATTTATTACTTAATTATTATCGACTATACTGCTTTATTACTTAATTAGTATTGACTATATTGCATCAAAATTTTGATTTGAGCTCGTTTAGGCCTCAAAACACACTATCATAGTGATTGTGCTAGCACTTACATCCTTTTGTGCCCAACATATATACATGTTTTGGTTCACTAGTACAAGTGTCTCGAAGTCTACTATAGGTTTAGTAGAGCTTGATGGGGTGTTTCTACTCAACTTTTTGAGATACAACCAATCTTTTGCATCAGGGTATTTAGTCACTGGCTATGTCTAAAAGCAATGATGTATTTTGTATGTTGGTTGTTGAGGATAAGTTGGATGGTATGAATAACCCATTATGGGCATGCATGATGTGTCATGTACTGGTAGAAAAAGGGCTATAGGTGTTGAAAAACATCCTACTACACCTGCAAATATAGTGATCGAAGGTGTCGTAGATGGTGTTGAAGATGATGATCTTCAATTTCTTAGTCTTCTTATGGTTCTATTACACCTAATGTAGAGCAAGTTTGTTGGATAGCAAAGATGCACATACACTTGCATTGATAGGCTTGTCTAACAAACATGTCATTATCCCTCACATTCACTCTTACAAGTCAACAAAAGATGCTTGGGATTCTCTTACAATATTATACAAAGCAATAAATGAGGCTTATGTTGCTTAACTTTGAAAACAATTAGAGAGTGAGCATATGAATGAAGGAGATTTAATGGATAGTTTTTTGACAAAGATCGAAGATTTGATGGGCAGGTGATTTTCACTAAGGAAATCTTGGTAGATAGTTCATTTGTGCATACTATTCTTAACAACCTTCTAGATTCATCTAATGATCTTCTAGATTCATAATAGAGTTTTGCCTCTACTCTTTTGTTGACGATGGAAGGCAATCCAACTTCCTTAACATTTGAGGAGTTAGTCTCTGTTTTATTGCAAACCAATACAAGCAAAACAGGTAGATTATGTCAGTTGTAGATCAAGCTTCATTAGCTAGTCAGAATGGCAAATGGAGCTTATCTACTAGTAAGGAAAAATATCCTAATGCTACACAATCAAAGAAGGAAGACAAAGATGATAGGACAGCAAAAAAGGAGAAACAGTTTTGCACGTACTATAAGGAAAACGATAATGTCATAAAGAGTTGTCCTGAATTGGTTGCAAAGGAGGCAAGGAAGAAAGAGGTTGGAATGCTTGTTGCAGAGGCTTCTACACTTAAAAACATATTCTATTGGTTGTTTTTAGAATGCAGAATGAGAATTTAGTACTAATTGTATCTATGACCCATCTTCTCATGAGCATCATATGTTTGCAATAGACTCAGATGTTTGGTACTTTGATAGTGGTGCAACCAAATATATTACCTTGTAGTGCGATTTCTTGACTTCACTTGAGCTTGCCCCCTCAGGGAATACTATCACATGTGCTAATTGATGGGGGAAGATTCAACACCCTAACACAATAATGGAAAATGGTTGCCCTCCACTAGGCCTACAAATAGTGATATATGCTCACTATTATGTACTTTTCTATGTACACGTACAGATACTTAAAATGTAACTTTTCATACTTGAACTAAACCCTTGTTGGAGTTAGACGTCTGAAAAAGCACGCGAATAGCACAAGGAAGAAGAAGAAGAAGCTTGGAGCACAACACGCAATACTGAGTGTATTACTTGAGAATGTACAAAGATAAGTAGCCCATTAGGGCAATGGGCGTATATACAAGCCGAGGGAAAAAAACCTCCTAAAGAGGGAAAAAAGTGCCCCGATGGTCCTAGAGTGTTCACACACATCACTACCTAAATATATCAACAAATCCCCCCTGGGAGTGATGCGGTGAACAAGTAGCTGGCACTCATGTATAAGGAAGTGCCAAGCTATGTGGAAAGCACTCCACAAAAGGAAGTAAGCCCAAAGCTTTGCGAAAAACTTCAAAATTCTCCCTAGGTAGAGCCTTCGTGAAAAGATGTGCAATGTTCTCATACGTGGGCACATATGCCAAGCTGATCTCCCCAAGAGAGAACCTCTGCCTAACATAATGATAATGCACCTCTATGCTTAGTGCTAGCATGGAACACAGGGTTCCTCGCAACTGCCAATGCGCTCTGACTATCAGTGAAGATGGTGGTGGCAGAAGACTGACCAACACCCAAATCAGCCATAAGGCATTTGAGCCACACACACTCAATAGTCACTGTGAAAGCTACCCTATACTCAGCCTCACAACTGGAAGTGGCCACAGTAGGCTGCTTCTTGCTCAACCAAGATATACATGAGCTACCAAGCATGAAGCAAAAGCCACTAGTGGACACACGAGTGTCACAGCAACCAGCCCAATCAGAGTAAAAAAAAGCATGCAAATTTGGCAGTAGTGATCCCCCCTTGGTATAAAACAAACCAAGTAGCTGAGTACCACTCAAGTAGCAAAAAATGTGCTTAACGGCCTACCAATGCTTGACTCCTGGGCAATGCATAAACCTGCTCATCTGTGAGACAGCAAACTGAATATCTGGCTGAGTAATGCATAAGTAAATCAAGCATCCAACACCCTGTTGATAGAGGATAGCATCAAATGCATCTCCAACATCATGAAGACTCAATTGTAAACCTGTCTCCATAGGAGTGGCAATAGGCTTACATACTTCAAGGCCAAAACGCTGCAATAATGTGTCAATATATTTCATTTGACACAAAGCCATTCCACCATCAACTTGCATAAATTGAATGCCCAAATAGTGATGCAAATGCCCCAAATCAGACATCTCAAATGAGGCATGCAAATCAGCCTTAAAATCAGCAATATGCTTCTCAATAGGACCAGTGAGCAGCATGTCGTCAACATAGACAACAATGATCAGAAGCACATCATTAGCACTCTTAACATATAAGGTGCTTTCAGTTGGACTGTTCTTAAAACCATGTGCAATCAGATAGGCATGTATCTTCTCATACCAAGCATGTGGTGCTTGCTTTAAACCATATAATGCCTTCTTTAACCTGCACACCTGGTTTTCATGCCCTTTCTACACAAAGCCACGGGCTGAAAAATATACACTTCTTCATGCAAGTCACCATTCAAAAATGGATTTTTAATGTCCAACTGATGTACGTTCCAACCGTGATGGGCTACAAGTGCATAGATGCTCCGAACAGTATTCATATGGCATGTAGGTGCAAAAGTCTCATCAAAATCAATGCCTCTTTCTTGTGCATAACCCTTTGCAACAAGACTAGCCTTATACCTATCAACTGTTCCATTAGGCTTATGCGTCAGCTTGTAAACCCACTTAGTGTCAATGGCTTTCTTGCCAGGAGGCAAGTCACATAAAGACCAAGTACCATTCTTCATTATAGCATTATATTTAGATTGCATAGCAGCCATCCAATTTTCTGAATTTTGTGCTTCATCAAATGAGACAGGCTCATTCTCATCATAGAGACTAGATGCTGCCATAGCATAGCAATCTGATGCAAAAGAGGCACTATGAGAGCCTGATCGAGTATGATATGACAGAGGTACATCTAATTTGTTGTCACACAAAGTCTGCACTAGCCATTTTGGCATAATTTTTGCCTCCTCAATGTCAGCTCTCTCATCAATAAGTGCATCATGTAAATCTGCATCAGAAATGGGATGATCTGCATCATCACATGAAACCTGCAAAGGCTAAGAAGATGCCTCATTAGGACCATCACTAGACTGTCCACCTATAAAAAGAGGCAGCAAGGTATCATACATGTTATTGGAGCTAACAGATGTCTCCTTAGTACATGAAAGCAGTGGCTGAATAGCATCTTCCACAAAAACAACATCATGGCTAACCAGAATGTGTTTAGTCTGTGGATGATACAGATGATAGCCTTTACTTTCATAGTTGTACCCAACAAAAATACATTTTACTGCTTTATCATTTAATTTTCAGCAATGTTGTTCAGGCACTAATGCATATGCCAAACAACCAAAAACACGCAGATGAGCAACAGATGGCTTGCGATCATGCCAAGCCCTCATATGGAGTGATAGACTGCAACGCTTTAGTGGGACACCTGTTAAGTACATATGTTGCATACATGACAGTCTCAAGCCAGAAACTATGTGGTAAGGCATGACTCTTGATCATACGCCTCACCATCTCCATGAGGGACCTATTCTTTCATTCAGCAACTCCATTCTTTTGAGGTGTATATGGCACTTTACACTGGTGTTTTATCCCACGTTCAACCAGAAATGCATTAAAATCAGAAGATATATATTCCCCCCTCGATCAAAACGGAGGGTGCCCATTTTACATGCTGATAGATTTTCAGCCAAAACCAAAAATTGTTTGAAGCACATGAACACTTCAGACTTTGCCTTCAATGGATATACCCATGCATGCCTGGAAAAATCATCGATGAAAGTCACGAAGTAAAGATAATTTCCAAAAGAAGATGTTTGCATAGGACCACGGACATCACTATGTACAAGCTGCAATTTTTGAGTAGCCCGAACTGAACCATCTTTTGGAAAGGAAGAATGCTGCATTTTGCCCAAAATATAGCCTTCACAAACATGTTTTCCGAGTGCCTCAAGTTTGGGCAAAGAGGACATCATTTCAGATTTCTACAAGCGTAGCAAACTAGAAAAATTCAGATGACCAAATCATTCATGCCAAAGCTTTGCATCTAACATAGCCTGATAATCATGTACTGCACATGTAAAATCATTTACAGATCTTTCATAGTCTATGATCTTATACAGCCCATGACATAAAATGCCAGAAGCAATAATCACATCGCCATTTGACAGATCATGAACTGTACATCTATCATCAACAAATTTCACAACCAAGCCAATCTTGGCTAATGCAGAAACTGATAACAGATTTTTCTTGATCCGTGGCACAAACAAAGCATCTGACAAAGTGAAAGAACTACCATTAGTAGCAGTCAAAATGATCTTACCAACTCCCATCATAGGGTAAGAGGAGTTGTTGGCGCATGTAACAGTATTCCATGTAGGGGCAGGCTCAAGTGAAGAGAAGAAACTGCGCTGCGAGGTAATATGTTTGGTTGCCCCATTGTCAAAGTACCAAAAATCTGAGTCTACTACAGACATGCACTGCTCATGAGAAGATGGGTCAAAACTGCAAACAGTAGTAAATACCGATTCTTCTTCCTGCATAAGAATAATAGACTCCGTTTTTGGTGTAGAGGCTTTTGCAACAACCATTCCAGCCTCTTTCTTCTTTGCCTCTTTAGCAGCCAATTTTGGACAGTTATTTATGATCTGATCATTTCCTTTACAGTACTTGCAGAACAATTTCTGCTTTTTTTATTTCTTTTCATCTTTGTCTTCCCTCTTCGATTGTGTAGAATTAGCAGATTTCTGCTTACAAGTTGAAGAGCTCCATTTTCCTTTGCCCTTCTGACTAGCTAGGAAAGCTTGATCTGCAACACGCATAATGGACCTGTTCTGCCTGGACTGATCTTCCTGCAACAGAACAGAGACTAACTCCTCAAATGACAAGGCATTTGGATTGCCTTTCATCATCAACCGAAGAGTAGAAGCAAAACTCTGATATGAATCAGGAAGACCATTCAGAACGGTCTGCACAAGTGAGCTATCTGGTATAACCTCATCAGCAAAAATCACATGTTCCTTCAAGTCTTTGATCTTCGTTAGAAAACTGTCCATAGAATCACCTTCATTCATGTGCTCACTCTCCGACTATTTTCAGAGGTAAGCAACACAAGCCTCATTCCTAGCTTGGTACAATGTGGTAAGTGTATCCCAAGCATCCTTAGCTGTTCTGCAAGAGCGAATGTGAGGAATAATGGCACGTTTGATAGACAAAGCTATCAATGCATGTGCTTGGGCATCTCTGCCATCCCAAAAAATTTGCTCTACAGTAGATGCAGCAAAAATTACAGGATGAACAGGAATATGCAGAATATCATCATCTTCGACACCTTCTGCATCAGCTTCAGTACTTGCAGTTGCAACAGTTGCAGGTGTGATAGGACGTTTTTCAACACGCTGCATAATGTTCCACAGTCCTTTTGCAACCAATACATGTCGCATCATATAAGCCCATAACAGGTAGTTGGTACCATCCAACTTATCCTCAAAAGCTAACATACAAAATGCATCACTGCTTTCAGCCATGGCCGGTGACTAAAATACCTTGATGCAGAAAATTGACTTTATCTCAAGAAGTTGAATGAAACTGCCCAGACGAGTTCTGCTAAACCTGTAGCAGACTTTGAGATGCTTATACCGGCAAACCGAAAGAGGTATATATCTTTGGCACAAAAAGACAAAATAGCCTGCATAAGCACTACAATAGTGCATTTAGAGGCCGAAACGAGCTCAGATCGCGATTTCAGCATACAAAGTGTGGCCATTTGATCTCTGAAACACCATGAGTACGCTCACCAAATTTCGTCCGATTTTGAGATTGCAACCAGAGAGGTGTAGACAACGCCCTAGATGAAGCGACGACCTACTCTGATACCAATTGTTGGAGTTAGATGTCTGCGGAAGTATGCGAATAGCACAAGGAAGAAGAAGAAGCTTGGAGCACAACACACAATACTGAATGTAGTACTCGAGAATGTACAAAGATAAGTAGCCCATTAGGGCAATAGGCATATATACAAGCCGGGGGGAAAAACCCTCCTAAAGAGGGAAAAAAGTGCCCCGGTGGTCCTAGAGTGTTCACACACATCACTACCTAAACATATCAACAACCCTAGACTTTGAAGACTTAAACTAAACAAGATTTGAATCAAGCCAAATGGATGTTCCAACTATGAGAACCTATTATACTTTATGGAATAATGTAATGTTACATGGATTTTAATGTCTTGAGGTTTTTAAAGTGATTTGTGTTTTGATTTAGCAAGTGAAGATTCATGAGGGTGTGAACATGCATGGACTTATTCAGATATTTTTGAAGTTATTTAGAAGAATAATTAGAAGATAGTATTTTAGTTATTTTTTGTAAAAATATTTTTATAAAATTAATAGATCATAAATAAAGTAGATTTTTGTAAAAGCATGCTTTTTGAAGCATCACCTTCATGTATCTTCTATTGAGGACATAATGAAAAATACCTATAAATACACATACTCTGATAGCTTGTCCATCAAAGTATGTGGGGGAGATTGTACCCAATCTGGTGTCTAGTCTCTTGTCTCTTTCTATTCTAATTATGCTTTTGTGAGATTTCATTTTTGTACTATATTCTACGTACATCAACAATGGTATCAGAGCCAAGGTGCATTTGTGGAGGTGGTTTCTCAGTGTCTGATTGTGATTTATAGTGTTTGTTCATGATTTGGCATCCGTCTCGGTCATCCGGTCCAGTCCTAGGTTTTGATTCTATATAAGACCAAGGACGCTACCCATAATACCGAGGATTTTGGTACATCACCCCTACCTGGGGTACCGATTGAGCAACAATTGGAGATTTTGTGGCATGAACTCCAACATGCTTAGAATGAGATAAAAGAACGTGATGCTGCACTCCAACAAATGTAGAATGCTAACAATAACCTAGTTAGGGTGGTGAAGGCTATTATCAATGCTCAAGAAGAAGGCATGCATTCCAAGATTAGTGCCAAAAATTTTGAATTTTCTCGATTCTATGGGTGCACGGATGGCTAATTTGTTCTTTCATGGCTATCCTAGATTGATGACCTTTATTCTAACAAATCATACTCTGAAAGTGAAAAAGTGAAATTTGTTACTAATTATGTGGTGGGTAAGGCCCAGTTATGGTGGAATGTTTTGCACCATAGCACCGATCACCCTACCACATGGAAAGCATTTTAAGAAAAGATCAAGGAGTCCTTCCTTCCTCCCCAATTCCACTTACATGCTCGTCGATCATGGACAAATTTTGGATGGAAAGATGGAGATATTGTGTCTATCTACGATGAACATTTTTGGCAATGACTATTACTCATTCCTTTGCTTGAAACGGTTCCTAAAGATACCTTGCAATGAAAGTATGAAGATGGTTTGGAGATGGGAATCCAAGCCAAGCTCAACACACTACATCCCACAACCCTCTATGAATCTATTTCTTTTGCACATAATGCTGAGAAAGAGTTTCAATCCATCACCAAGTCCATTCTCTTACAACAAACATATCAACGATAACCACCAATCAAGCCCAATTTTCCTTTCAAACATCCTTTTACTAATTTTTCTTCTTCTACTTTTCAGCACCCACCTACTTTTCAGTGCCCTCCTCAATCCAATTTCTCACAAGCACCCAAGACAACCCCCTTACACCCTACCAAACCTCCAACCCTTCAAACTACAATGGTGGATGCT
Organism: Ceratopteris richardii; assembly: GCA_020310875.1. Lineage (NCBI taxonomy): Eukaryota > Viridiplantae > Streptophyta > Polypodiopsida > Polypodiales > Pteridaceae > Ceratopteris > Ceratopteris richardii. Next base: position 133,031,199 of record CM035412.1, on the reverse strand, counting down.
CAACAAAAGAGGCCATGTAGTTGCTTGCATTGTGGTAAGTTTGGTCAAAATAAAGCTAAATGTAGGTTGCAAACTAGCGATATGAAACCTATCGGAGCTCAAGTACACAACATGGAGGTGGTTCCTAAAGTCACTCAACCTAATTGGACCAAAGAAGCATTGTAAAAGGATCTAAGTACCTTGGGTAACGAAATTTCTATTCATTATTTACTTTGCATGCAAGGTACTATTAATGGTAAGGTTGTTAATATTTTGCATGATGATGATAGTTCGCATGATTTTATTTCTCATACACTAGTGCAAGATCTCCAATTAAACCCACTTCCTTCTATGTATAAAGTTAAGGTTGCATTTCAAGGAAATAGATATAATGTTACAAGTGAAATGCATAATGCTCAGATTTGTATATGTTTATACATAGATGAACACACATTCTTAATTGCTCCTTTGTAGTCATATGATGTTATACTTGGTATGCCTTTTCATCACCATTATAATCCATGCATTGATTATCATACACACACAATTAGTTTTAAGTTTAAGAATCAAGATATTTCTTTTTCTGCACTGCATGACTTCCAATCATTTCCATTAATTAGTCATACTCAAGTAAAACATGCATTTAGAAAACGTTACAATTCATGTTGTCAACAACATAGTTGATTATACACATACACTTCCTAATCCATGTAAATCATTTATGGTTTCCTATCAAGATTGCTTTATGATTGATTTTCCTTCTAAACTACCACCTTCTACGGAATCTCTTGACCATAGTATGGAATTAACTCCTGGTAGTCTCCTCCCCATAAAGCACCTTATAGGCATGGACCGTTACATCAACAAGAAATAGCTAATCAGGTTAAGGATTTACTCCACAAAGGACTTATAAGGGCTAGTTCTTCTCCCTTTGGAGCACCTGCTCTTTTAGTAGAGAAGAAGAACAAGGCTTATAGGATGTGTATTGAGTATAGAGCACTCAATAAGATCACAATCAAAAACAAATATCCTATTCCTAGGATAGATGATTTGTTGGATAAACTTTGTGGAGCATGTGTTTTTAGCAAAATTGATCTTAAATTTGGGTATCATCATATATGCATGACACAAAATGACATTTATAAGAATGCCTTTAGAACTTAGATTGGTCACTTTTAATTCATGGTAATGCCTTTTGGACTCGCCAATGCACCTGATGAATGGCATTCTGCTAAATTACCAAGCTTTTGTTCTTGTTTTCTTGTATGACATACTTTTCTATAGTGAGAATGACAATGACCATGAAAATCATTTAGCAATTGTCTTTAACTTTTTATGCAAAAACAAACTTTATGACAATCCTGAAAAGAGTTATTTCTTCCAAAAAAAATAGAGTATTTAGGACATGTTGTTTCTAGTCAAGGTGTTCATGTAGATCCAAAGAAAACTAAAGTAATTGAATAATGGCCTATGCCTTGATCTATGAATGATGTCTGCTCTTTTTTAGGGTTAGCTAGTTTTTATAGAAAGTTTGTAAAAGTTTTTTCTTATTTAGCACTTCCACTCACATTATTATGAAAGAAAAAGTTAAAATTTGCATGGGGATTAGCACAACAACAATCTTTTGAAAAACTCAAACTTGCACTTTCTCATGCACTTGTTTTGCAATTACCAGATTTTGCACAATCTTTCCATGTAGTTATAGATGCTAGTGGTTTAGGTATAGGTATTGTATTAATGTAAAATGACCATCCTATTGCATTTGAAAGTACGAAACTTGAACCTTCTAAAAATAGTTACAGTGCATATGATAAGGAACTTTTAGTTGTAGTGCATGCTTTAAAAATTTGGAAACATTACCTTATGGGTTCTGAAGTTAGAATCAAAACAGAACAATAAGCTATTAAGCATTTATTAAATCAACCATTGATTTTTTACAGACACATAAAATGGGCTTCATTCATACAAAATTTTTAGCCTATGATTCAATATCGACTTGGCAAAGCTAATGTTGTAGTTGATGCCCTTAGTCGCTTCCCATTCCCACAAACAAATATTGTTTCAATCAATAATATTTCTACTATTCATATTCATTAATTTCATGACATGATTCCTACTTATGCATCTGATTTGTATTTTTCACAAACATGGACTACTTTCAATAATTCTACAACATTTAGTGAAGAGCACAACACTTTTCATAATGAATTCTTGTATTTCCAACACAAGTTATGCATCACACAAGTTATTATGAAAGAGATGCATGAACCACCCTATATGGGTCATAGGGGCATACAAAGTACTATTTCTATGTGTAAAGAATTTTTCTTTTGGCTAAATATGGAAAAGGATATTGCACAGTATGTTTCCCATTGCATTGTGTGTCAATGTGTGAAACAAAATCATGGTAAAGCATTTGGATTATTAATGCAACTTCCCATACATAATGGACCATGGGAACATATTTCTATAATTTAATTACTTGTCTTAGTACAACTTCATCTCATAATGGTATGATTTGGATAATTGTTGATAGGTTTAGTAAACAAGCATATTTCATTCCTTGTAAAAAGACTCTTTTTTAGATTTATTATGTTGTTATTCTTTAGATAATCCAAGTAATTGAGATGAGAAAATTCCTTTACTTTAGTTTGTATATAACAACACAATACATACCACTATTGGACGTGCACCGTATGAAATTCTGTATGATGAAAAGCTTCTCACTCCCATGTCTATCATTCAAACTGATATTCCTATGGTTGTCTCTTTTGCACAAGATCATATTTCTATACTTCATGAGGTTCATGAGCACATTAAAAAGACTCAAGAACATTACATGCATAATGTTAATAAGAAATGAGTAGCTAAACAATTTAATGAAAATGACTTTGTATGGTTACGAATAATTAAAAGATATTTGAAAAATATTTCACAACATCCTAAGGTTAAACTTGCACCACATTATTATGGACCTTTCCATATTATTCAAAAAATTTAAGAATGCTTTTAGATAAGACATACCTTCTCATTGGAATATACATAATTCTTTGCATATTATTTTATTGGAACCTTTTAAAGGAACATTACCACGTACTTCTATTTTAGATGATCCTCTTTTAATTGAAGAGGATGCTCAAATTTTAGTTCCAAAGAAAATACTTGATTATGATGTTACTACTACATGCACTAGTAAGCAATATCATAGATATTAGGTTAAATATAAAAATCACTCACTTGAAGAATCTCAATGGATTCATAAGATATCATTAACTCCACATTATGATCATTTGATTTCTGCATATCATTCACAATCACATTAAATTCCAGTTTTCCAATTCCATGCATGTGTTTTTACATGGAACATGCTTATGATTGTTCAATGATGAGACATGTGACTGGCCATCCATGTCTATTTTATTTTTATCAACTGAGGTCAATTGCTCTTCAACTAGGAGGCATGTTATACTTTATGGAATAATGGAATGTTATATGGATTTTAATGTCTTGACGTTTTTAATGTGATTTGTGTTTGATTTAGCAGGTGAAGATTCATGAGGGTGTGAATGTGTGTGGACTTATTCAGATATTTTTGAAGTTATTTAAAAGAATAATTAGAAGATTTTAGTTATTTTTTATAAAAATGTTTTTGTAAAAATAGTAGATCACGATTTTGTAAATAAAGTAGATTTTCATAAAAGCACACTTTTTGAAGTGTTGCCTTCATGTATCTTTTATTTAGGACGTAATGAGAAATACCAATAAATACACATACTTTGATAAACTCATATAAACTCATCCATTAGAGTATGTTGAGGGAGATTATACCCAATCTGGTGTCTAGTATCTTGTCTCTTTCTATTATGTTTATGCTTTTGTGAGATTCCATTTCTATACTATCCTTTGTGTATGTATGTTTGCAGGATCCAATCAACAAAACCATCCACTACAAGACAAGCTATCTATTTGCAACACTCTCTCCCTATGTGTAGAGATATAACTTCACAAACTTGGCAATTTCTCACAACTCACTTAGTAAAAGGACTTGAAAATATGGCACACTTTGGTGCACCATATGAGAGATCAAATGAAAATTGAAATCAATGAGAATGAGTATAATGAGAGAGCAAACAATGATATGCAATTTGGTACAAACTGAATTGTGAAAGCCTAACTACACCTCTAGATAGAGAGGATCAAAATCATGAGAAAATGAGATGGGGTTGCTTGTTGGAGCTTAGGAATTCACTAAATTAAGTGTGAAACTCATGGAACTCATACAACTCAAGAAACAAAGGCAAAATGATGCTTATATAAAACTTTTTACTTTTCCTACAATCTAGTTAACCAGCCACCAATCACTATAGGTGCACTTTTTGGTGGGTAATTGAGAAGATTTGAATTTGATTGATTTTGCTGGTGCTCCTAACTTGATTCCATGAGTTTGGGTACTCTTACTTTTTTATGGTTCCACTTCAAAAACTCATGGGGGAGTCCTTTTGTATAATTGAGACTTAATTTTCAACACTTCTCCTCAAGTCTCAATGCCTAGCTCCTTCATTCCAATGCATACCTTGAAGTCTTTTAGCTTTACTCCATCCAAATCTTTGGTAAACATATGCGCATATTGGTCGTTTGTACTCATATGCTCCACCTTTACATCCTTTGACATGATCTTCTCTCTATTAAAGTGGTAATGTACTTTTGTTGGAGTTAGATGTCTATGGAAGCACACGAACAACACAAGGAAGAAGAAGAAGCTTGGAGCACAACACACAATATTGAATGTATTAGCACTAGAATGTAAAAAGATAAGTAACCCATTAGGGTTATAGGCGTATATACAAGCCGAGGGAAAAAAACCTCCTCAAGAGGGAAAAAAGTGCCCTGGCAATCCTAGTGTGTTCACACACTTCACTACCAAAATATATCAACAAATCACCCCTGGGAGTGACGCAGTGAACAAAGAGTTGGCATTCATGTATTAAGCAAGTGCCAAGCTATGTGGAATCAATCCACAAAAGGAAGACCAAAGCTTTGTAAAAAGCTTCAAACTTTTCCCACGGTAGAGCCTTTGTGAAAAGGTCTACAACGTTCTCCTCCGTGGGCACATATGCCAAGTTGATCTCTCCAGCAGAGAACCTCTCCCTGACATAATGATAATGCACCTCAATGTGCTTAGTGTGAGCATGGAACACATGGTTCTTTGCAACTGCCAATGCACTCTGACTATCAATAAGATGGTGGTGGCAAAAGACTGACCAACACCCAAATCAACCATAAGGCATCTGAGCCACACACACTCAACAATCGTTGTGAAAGCTGCCCTATACTCAGCCTCACAACTAGAAGTGGCCACAATAGGCTGCTTCTTGCTCAACCAAAATATACATGAGCTACCAAGCATGAAGTAGAAGCCACTAGTGGACACATGAGTGTCATATCAACCTACCCAATCACTGTCAAAAAAAGCATGCAAATCTGGCAGTAGTGATCCCCCCTTGGGATAAAACAATCCAAGTAGTCGGCTAGCACTCAAGTAGCAAAAGATGCACGTAACTGCCTGCCAATGCTTGACACTTGGGCAATGCATAAACCTGCTCATATGTGAGACAACAAACTAAATATCTGGCCGAGTAATGCATAACTAAATGAAGCATCCAACAAGCTGATGATAGATAACAACATCAAATGCATCTCCAGCATGATGAAGACTCAATCATAAACCTGTCTCCATAGGAGTGGCAATAGGCTTACAGTCGTCAAGGCCAAAATGTTGCAATAATGTGTCAATATATTTTGTTTGACACAAATCCATTCCACCATCAACTTGCATAAATTGAATGCCCAAATAATGATGCAAATGCCCCAAATTGAACATCTCAAACGAGGCATGCAAATCAGCCTTGAAATCAGCAGTACACTTGTCATAAGGACCCGTGAGCAGCATGTCATCAACATACACAACAATTATCAGAAGCACATCATTAGCATGCTTAAAATATAAGGTGCTTTTAGTTGGACTTTTCTCATAACCATGTGCAATTAGATAGGCATGTATCTTTTCATTCCAAGCACGTGGTGCTTGCTTTAAACCATACAATGCCTTCTTTAACCTGCAAACCAGTTTTTCATGCCCTTTCTACACAAAGCCACATGGCTTAAAAACATACACTTCTTCATGCAAGTCACCATTCAAAAATGTTGTTTTAATGTACAACTGATGTACATTCCAACCATGATGGGCTGCAAGTGCATAGATGCTACGAACAGCAGTGCAAAGATCTCATCAAAATCAATGCCTCTTTCCTACGCATAGCCCTTTGCAGCAAGCCTAGCCTTATACTTGTCAATTCTTCCATCAGGCTTACACTTTAGCTTGTAAACCCACTTAGTGTCAATGGACTTCTTGCCAGGAAGAAAGTCACATAAAGACCAGTACCATTCTTGATTATAGCATCATATTCAGATTGCATAGCAACCATCCAATTGTCTGAATTTTGTGCTTCATCAAATGAAAGAGGCTCATTCTCATCACAAAGACTAGACAGAGCCATAGCATAGCATTCTGATGCAAAAGAGGCACTATGAGAGCTTGAACAAGTATGATATGATAGAGATGCATCTAATTTGCTATCACACAAAGTTTGCACTAGCCATTTTGGCATAGTTTTTGCTTCCTCAATATCAGTCTCTCATCAACAAGTGCATCATGTAAGTCTACATTAGAAATGGAGTGATCTCGATCATCACATGAAACCTCTAAAGGTTGAGATGTTGCCTCATTAGGACCAGCACTAGACTATCCACCTATAAAAAGAGGAAGCAAAGTATCATACATGTCTTTGGAGCTAACAGATGTCTCCTTAATACATGAAAGTAACAATTGATTAGCATCTTCCATAAAAACAACATCACGGCTAACAAAGATACGTTTAGTCTGTGGATGATACAGATGATAGCCTTTACTTTCGAAATTATACCCAACAAAAATACATTTTACTACTTCATCATCCAATTTTCTGCGATGTTGTTCAAGCACTAATGCATATTCCAGACAAGAAAAAACATGCAGATGAGAAACATATGGCTTGCGATCATGCCAAGCCTCATATGGAGTGATAGATTTTAGCGCTTTAGTGGGACACCTGTTAAGTACATATGCTGCAAACATAACAGCCTCAAGCCAGAAACTATGTGGTAAAGCTTGACTCTTGACCATACACCTCGCCATCTCCATGAGTGACATGTTCTTTTGTTCAACAACTCCATACTATTGAGGTGTATATGGCATTGTACACTAATGTTTTATCCAACGTTCAACCAAAAATGCATTAAAGTTAGAAGACATATATTCTGTAATCCATGAGAATGGAGGGTGCCCATTTTACATGTTGATAGCTTTTCATCCAAAACTAAAAACCGTTTAAAGCACATAAACACTTTGGACTTTGCCTTCAATGAATATACCCATGCATGCCTAGAAAAATCATCAATGAAAGTCACAAAGTAAAGATAGTTTCCAAAAGAGGGTGTCTGCATAGGACCACATACATCACTGTAAACAAGCTGTAATTTTTGTGTAGCTCAAACAAAACCATCTTTTGCGAACGAGGAGCGTTGCATTTTGCCCAAAACACAGCCTTCGCAAACATGTTTACCGAGTGCCTCAAGTTTGGGCAAAGAGGACACCATTTCAGATTTCTGCAAGCATAGCAAACTAGCAAAATTCAGATGACCAAAGCATGCATGCCAAAGCTTTGCATCTGATGTAGCCTGAGAATCATGTATTGCACATCTTGAATCATTCATAGATGTTTCATAATCTATGAGCTTATATAGCCCATGAGATAAAATGTCAAAAGCAATAATCACGTCGCCATTTGACACATCATGAACTGTACATTTGTTGTCAACAAGTTTCACAACTAAGCCAATCTTGGCTAAAGCTCAAATTGATAACAGATTCTTCTTGATCCCTGGCACAAATAAAGCATCTGAAAATGTAAAAGAACTACCATCAGTAGTAGTCAAAATGATCTTACCAACTCCCATAACAGGATAGGAGGATTTGTTGGGGCATGTAACAATATTCCCTGTAGGGGTAGGCACGAGTGAAGAGAAGAAACTGTGTTGCAAGGTAATATGTTTGGTCGCCCCACTATCAAAGTACCAAACATAGTCTACTGCAGACATGCACTACTCATGAGAAGATGGGTCAAAACTGCAAATAGTAGTAAACGCCCATTCTTCATCCTACACAAGATTAGCAGACTCTGTTTTCGATGCAGAGACCTCTGCAACAACCATTTCGGCCTCTTTCTTCTTTGCCTCGTTGGCAGCCATTTTTGGATAGCTCTTAATGACATGATCGTTCGCCTTACAGTATTTGCAAAACAATTTCTACTTTTCTGATTTCTTCTCATCTTTGTCTTCCTTCTTCGATTGTGTAGAATTAGCAGATTTCTACTTACTATTAGTTTAGCTCCATTTTCCTTTGCCCTTCTCACTAGCTAGGAAAGTTTGATCTGAAACACGCATAATAGACCTGTTCTGCCTAGACTGATCTTCTTGCAACATAACAGAAACTAACTCTTCAAATGTTAAGGCATTTGGATTGCAAATGAAGAAGCAAAACTTTGATATGAGTTAGGAAGACCATTCGGAATAGTTTGCACAAGTGAACCATCACGAAGGACTTCATCAGCAAAAATCAAATGTTCCTTCAAATCCTTGATCTTTGTCAAAAAACTCTCCATAGAATCACCTTCATTCAGTGCTCATTCTCCAATTGCTTTCGGCGGTAAGCAACACGAGCCTCATTCCTAGCCTGATACAATGTGGTAAGTGGATCCCAAGCATCCTTAGTTGTTCTACAAGAGCGAATGTGAGGAATAATGGCATGTTTGATAGACAAAGTTATCAATGCATGTGCCTGAGCATCTACCATCCCAATGAATTTGCTCTACAGTAGATGCAACAGAAACAGTAGCACAAACAAGAATCTGCAGAATATCACCATCTTTGACACCATTTGCATCAGCTTCAATACCTGTATTTTCAATACCTGCATTCATAGGTGTAATAGGATGTTTTTCAACACCCTGCATAATATTCCACAGTCCTTTTGCGACCAATACATGACACATCATATAATCTCACAATGGATAATTCATACCATCCAACTTATCCCCAACAACCAACATATGGAATACATCACTGCTTTCAACCATGGCCAGTGACTAAAATATCTGATTTAAAAAAATGATTGTACCTGAAAAAAATTACCAGAACTACCCAAACGAGTTCTAATAGACCTATGGCAGACTTCAAGATGCTTATATTGGCGAACCAAAACCTGTATATATCATGGACAAGGAAACCATCTTAAACCGTATATTCTATGTGACTTTCCATATCTCATGATTGGCTCAGATTTTGGAGAAAGTAATGCTTCCATCATGTTCAGAATGTTCCAAAACCCCAAGATCAACTATCTATTTGTTGAATCCTGATACCCGATGGTCTTGCTTCAAGTTGATGGTATCATGATGACATCATCAAGTCATAACTACCATAGAGCACCACCTTTGAACACCTATAAAAGGAGGGATTCACCACATTCATTCTCAATCTTGTGGATACGATTCTTGAGAGCTCAAGGAGTCATGACCGCCAAGTAAGTACTCTCCAAGTTCCAGTTCTTGTCTTGTTCCTTGTTCCACTCTTGTCTAATCTAGTTCTTGCACATCCTGTCTTGTCCTCTTGTAATCTCGTAGTACAAGATCTTGTTAAGTTCTTTCTTGTATCTAGTTCGTCTCCCAGAAGGGAGTTCTTGTAATCCTGATATCTTGTTCCATACCTATGATCCCGGGTTGTGGGATCTCCTGTATCATCTCTAGTCTAGTTTTCCATACCTATTGGTCCCGGGTTGTGGGACGTCTTGTATTAGTTACGTATTCTTGTATCATTTTCCCTACGTGGGTGCTCTTGTAATCAGAAGTGTATTTCTGAAATCTTGTCTAGTGTAGTCAGAGAGCACAATCTAGTACTCCCCTGACATTTTGGCAAGACTATCCACATCAAGTCCCTATCTAGAATGATGGATTCCTTTTCCATACTCAAAAATATCGAGTCTACTTTGGATGATAGATATAAGAAACTTCAAGTCTTTGAACGGAGGTTACAGCAAGGTGATCGCTCAATTGGAGAATTTGGATCAGACTTCAAAATTGTATTTCAAGGATCCACATATCAAGAAGGCTATCTAGTTAATGAGTTTCAAATCGGTCTCAAAGATGAAATAAAGATTTGTTTATCCTCTACACCTCAGTTAAATACTTTAGATGAAGCTATCAATCAAGCAATTTAGTGTGGGACGTCTTGTATTAGTTACGTATTCTTGTATCATTTTCCCTACGTGGGTGCTCTTGTAATCAGAAGTGTATTTCTAAAATCTTGTCTAGTGTAGTCAGAGAGCACAATCTAGTACTCCCCTGACATTTTGGCAAGACTATCCACATCAAGTCCCTATCTAGAATGATGGACTCCATATCCATACTCAAAAATATCGAGTATACTCTAGATGATAGATATAAGAAACTTCAAGTCTTTGAACGGAGGTTACGGCAAGGTGATCGCTCAATTGGAGAATTTGGATCAGACTTCAAAATTGTATTTCAAGGATCCACATATCAAGAAGACTATCTAGTTAATCAATTTCAAATTGGTCTCAAAGATGAAATAAAGATTTGTTTATCCTCTACACCTCAGTTAAATACTTTAGATGAAGCTATCAATCAAACAATTCAGTGTGAGAATCAGTTACTAAAAGAAAGCCAAGTCCAAGAATCAGAAGTCTTGAATAATGAAGACACTATTCCTCAAGAATCTGAATCAAGAAGCTTGGAAGCCCAAAAAGTCATTACAAGTGATATGTATACATCCTATGAAGATATCAAGAAGGTAAAGGATAAGGAGGAGTCCATGTTCAATCAAGGAGGTGTGCTTACTCAGTGCTCTCCATCAAAGATCTTGGAAACACCACAACATTCCACTAGAAGCTCAAAGGATCTATTGCACAAAGAACCCAAGGAAGCTCAAGAGAGAACGAGTCCTTCACCACCTACCAGGATTGAGGATCATGAAGAATTCAAATTTGTGCATTTATTAGATTCAAGGATCTCTCAAAGAAGACCGGAATGCCTTATTCATTGGAAAGCATATGAGATCATTGATCGTACTTGGGAACTTACAGAAAATATTCTTAGAGAAAAATTCAAGGTTCATGAGCTCCATAGGAAGAATCCAATGAAACCGAAGTTAGAGAACATGGCCGCTCCTCATGATGTCACGGACAAGGAAACCATCTTAAACCTTAGATTCTATGGAAAGTCACATAGAATCTAAGGTTTAAGATGGTTTCCTTGTCCGTGACATCACCTCCCCCTCAAGTCTTCATGATGTCATCAACTTGAAGCAAGACCATTGGGTGTCAGAATTCAGCAAATAGATAATCGATCTACTTGAGGGGGAGGTGATGTCACGGACAAGGAAACCATCTTAAACCTTAGATTCTATGTGACTTTCCATATCTCGTGATTGGCTTAGAGTTTGGAGAGACTATTGCTTCCATCGTGTCCAGAATGTGCCAAAACCCCAAGATCGACTATCTATTTGCTGAATTCTGACACCCAATGGTCTTGCTTCAAGTTGATGATATCATGATGACATCATCAAGTTGTAATTACCATAGAGCACCGCCTTTGAACACCATAGAAGGAGGGATTCACCACATTCATTCTCCGTCTTGTGGATACCAGTCTTGGGAGCTTAAGGATTCATGACCGCCAAGTAAGTAATCTCCAAGTTCCAGTTCCAGTTCTTGTCTTGTTCCTTGTTCCAGTTTTGTCTAGTCTAGTTCTTAGACATCCTGTCTTGTCCTCTTGTAATCTCGTAGTACAAGATCTTGTTGAGTTCTTTCTTGTATCTAGTTCATCTCCCAGAAGGGAATTCTTGTAATCCTGATATCTTGTTCTGTACCTACGATCTCGGGTTGTGGGATCTCTTATATCATCCCTAGTCCAGTTTTCCATAGCTATTGGTCCCCAGTTGTGGGGCGTCTTGCATTAAGTTACGTATTCTTGTATCATTTTCCCTACGTGGATCCTCTTGTAATCAGAAAAGTATTTCCAAAATCATGTCTAGTGTAGTGAGAGAGCACAATCTAGTGCTCCCTTGACAATATATATATTTGGCACAAAAAGATAAAAGAGCCTGCATGAGCACTGCAATAGTACGTTCGGAGGCCGAAACGAGCTCAAATTGCAATTTCGGCATGATGGAGCGAAGCAATTTTGATCTCTAAAACACCTTGAGTATTCTCACCAAATTTTTGCAATTCTGAGACTGCGACCGAAGAGGTGTAGACGATGCCCTAGATGAAGCAACGACCTGCTCTGATACCAATTGTTGGAGTTAGACATCTCCAGAAGCACGCGAACAACACAAGGAAGAAGAAGAAGCTTGGAGCACAACACACAATATTGAATGTATTACCACTAGAATGTACAAAGATTAAGTAATCCATTAGGGTTATAGGCATATATACAAGCCAAGGGAAAAAAGCCTCCTAAAGAGGGAAAAAGGTGCTCCGATTAGTGTGTTCACACACATCACAAACACATACACACATAGACACATAGACACACACATACACACATAGACACACACACATAGACAGACACACACACATACACACACACACACACATAGACACGCACACATACACATAGACACACACACATACATAGATACACACACATACACAGATTTACACACACATACACACATAGACACACACATACACACATACACACACATACACACATAGACACATATACACATACACAGATTTACACACACACATACACATGCATACACACACACATATATACACACAGACACACACACACATATATACACGCAGACACACACACACACACATATACACACAGACACACACACACATACACAGACACACACACACATACACACACATACATACATAGACACATACACACTTACACACATACACATCCACACACATTTCCTCACACACATACACATGCATACACACACATATATACACACATACATATATGCACACATACACACACATACACACATTCACACACACACATAGACACACACACACATAGACACACACACATACACACACACATAGACACACACACATACACACATAAACACACACACACATACACATATACACACACATACATAGATTTACACACACATACACATGCATACACACACACATATATACAGACACATACACACACATATATACAGACACATACACACACATACACACACATTTACGCACACACACATACACACATACACACATAGACACATAGACACACACACACATAGACACACACACACATAGACACACATACACACATAGACACACACATACACACACATACACGTACACACATAGACACATACACATACACACACACATACATAGATTTACACATGCATACACACACATATATACCCACATAGACACACACATACACACATAGACACACACACACATAGACACACACACACATACACACACACACATACACACACACATACACACACATATACACACATAGACACATACACACACGCACACACATACACACAGATCATACACATACATACATAGATTTACACACACACATACACATCCATACACACATGCATATATACACACATAGACACACACATACACACATAGATACACACACACACATACACAAATAGACACACACACATACACACATAGACACACACACATACACACATACACACATACATAGATTTACACACACACATACACATGCATACACACACACATATATACACATAGACACACACACACATACACACATAGACACACACACACATACACACACATACATACATAGACACATACACACACACACACATCCACACACATTTCCACACACACATACACATGCATACACACACATATATACACATACACACATATGCACACATAGACATATACATACACACATAGATACACACACATACACACATAGACACATACACACACATACACACAGATTTACACACACACATACATATGCATACACACACATATATACACATACACACATATATACAGACATAGACACACACATACACACATAGACACACACACATACATACATAGACACACACACATACACACACATACACACATATACACACACATATACACACAAATTTACACACACATACACATGCATACACACACATAAACACACGCATACACACATAGACACACACACATACACACATAGACACACACACACATAGACACACACACATACACACATATACACACACATAGACACATACACTTACACACACACACATCCACACACATTTATACACACACATACACATGCATACAGACACATATATATAGAAACACACGTATATACACACATAGACACACACATACACACATAGACACACACACATACACACACACATAGACACATACACACACATATATGCATACACACACATATATGCATACACACACATACACACACATGCATACATAATGCACATGCATATGCATACATACATGCTTACATGCTTACATGCATACACACACACATACACACATAGACATATACACACACATACACACATGCATACATACATGCTTACATGCATACACACATACACACACTCACATATACACCTACATACACATACACACACATATACATACTTACATACACACACATATTCACACATATTTACACACACACATACACATGCATACACACACATACACACACATATACACACACACATACACACATAGACACATACACACTTACACACACACACACAAATACACACACACACACATACACACTTACACACACACATATACACACACACATAGACACATAAACACTTACACACACATACACGCTGCATCCACACACATTTACACACACACACATACACATGCATATAGACACATATATACACATGTATATACACACATAGACACACATAGATGCACACACACATACACACACACACATGGACACATACACACACATATATGCATAGATGCACACATAGAGACATACACACACATATATGCATACACACACATAGAGACACATACACACACATACACATACATGCATACATATGCATACATAATGCATATGCATATGCATACATAATGCATATGCATATGCATACATAATGCATATGCATATGCATACATAATGCATATGCATATGCATACATACATACTTACATGCATACACACACATACACACACATGCATACATAATGCACATCCATATGCATACATACATGCATATATTGATTTCTAACCCATTTTGTTTTATATGTACATGTATTATGGATAATAGTAGAGGAGTGAGAAGCACACAAGCATGCACACACATACACACATGCACACACGCACACACAAGGTAAGTCAAAGAGTAGATCAATAGAATACTCTCTTTCATTTTCTGCATGTGAAATCATTCTAATAGCAAGGGATGCTGCATTCAAGCATATTCCATAAGTACTCATGCTTTGAACATAACGTGCGAGTCAATGCCGATCTCCCCATCCATATATAGGAACACAAAATGACATAAGAGTGACTTCAAAGTCAGAAAGCACATACAAATCCTCTACAATAAAGAGACCACGACCAGCATTAGTAATAGTGGATGGAGCAATCATATAGAGATTACCCCAAAAGTTTAAAACCTCTCCATCTAAAGGAAGTGGTCCTCTATTCCATCCTCCATATCTTCTTCTATCATATGTTTGTACTAGAGAACGATCATGAGCTGGCAATGGATAATCTCTAGCCATTTCAATCTCTAAACCAGGAGGTAGAGGATTTCTAGAAACCTTTGCTTGTAATTGATGAACAGCAAGTCCATGACGTGCACGAGGTATATAAACATTATGAGTATGAGAATTATTATCATCATCATCATCGAGCAAGTATTCCTATATATCAACAATAATTTGATTTTGTATATGGTTTTTAAATAAAATAATGACATTAATTTATAGAAAACATACATACCCAAGCATTATCACATTGACCAGGTGGTGGTGCATGCTCAACAGTACCATATTGTTGGGTGTGTGTAGAAGTGCGAGAGACACACAAAAAGCACACACAAGGAGCACAAGCGTAGCAAGACACGCGGAGAAGACGATGGCTGGAATAGCTCTCGCTATTAATAATAAAACTGAACTGAAGTAAGAGCTGAATAATATCCCAAAGTACAAAGTACCACCACATATGAGTGAATCATGTATGTGGTAACATGGGGAAAAAACCTCTAGCCAACATTAGAGTAAAAAGTGCCCATGTATAGGGAAAAGGTTCACATCAAAGCTACTCGAGGAACACATAAGTGTAACAAACCCCCCTAGAGCAAATGATGTGAACACATACAGGGAGTGACAGATCAGCCCCCACAAGGTAAAAAGCCTAAAGCTTTGCGAAAAGCTTCAAACTTTTCCCATGGAAGAGCTTTGGTGAATATGTCTGCCACATTATCTTGTGTAGGCACATATACCAAATCAATATCTCCTTCATGAAGGCACTCTCTCACATAGTGATAATGCACCTTAATATGTTTGGTCTGTGCATGAAACACTGGGTTTCCTACAACAACCAAAGCACTCTGACTATTAGTGAGAATATGCATAGCAGCATCAATCACCATGCAAAGATCCATCAATAGGCGTCTCAGCCATAACACTCCACTGTAGCTATGAAAACTGCCCTGTACTCAGCTTCACAACTCGATGTCGCCACTGTAGGTTGCTTCTTACTCAACCAAGATATGCATGAGTCTCCAAGGAAAAAGCAATTACCACTAGTTGACACGCGAGTATCATAACAACCAGCCCAATCACTATCTGTAAAAGCATGCAAACATGGCTAAATATAAAAAGAGACCTAAGCTCAAAGTGCCTCGGAGATATCTAAACACACGTTTCACCACTTGCCAATGCTTAGTGACAGGGCTATGCATGAATCGTCTCAACTGGGAAACTGCATACTGTATATCCGGCCTTGTGTTGCATGCATATATAAGACATCCCACAACTTGTTGATAAAGAGAAATGTCATATGCATCACTAGAATCCTCAACTGATAATCTAAATCCTGTCTCAACTGGTGTGGAAACTGGCTTGCAATCCTCATAGTCAAAACGCTGAAGTAGTTTTTCAATATACTTTGCTTGATGCATAACAAGTCCCCCCTCAACGGATACAAATTGGATGCCAAGATAGTAGCTCAAAAGACCAAGATAAGTGACATCAAAAGTATGCTACAAATCAGCCATAAGAATGTCAAGTTTTGCATCACATGACCCAATCAAGAGTATGTCATCGACATAAAGAACAAGCACTATAAGATCAGCCCCATTTTTGCATACATAGAGTGTGCTTTCAATCGGACTACATATGAAGCCAAGAGCAATCAAGTGCTTATGGATTTTGTCATACCATGCACGTGGATCTTGCTTGAGACCATACAAGGCTTTATGCAAGCGGCAAACCATATGCTCTTTCCCGTTCATAGCAAATCCAAGAGGTTGCTTCACATAGACCTCTTCTTGCAAATCACCATTCAAGAAGGCTGTTTTTATGTCCAACTGATTCACTTTCCAACCTTGCTGGGCAGCCAATGCAACCATGGTACAAATGGTACTCATGCATGAAGTAGATGCAAATGTTTCCTCATAACCAATGTTGTATTGTTGCACATATCCTTTGGCAACCAATCTAGCTTTGTAGCGATCAATGCTACCATCAGATTTTCTCTTAATCTTATAAACCCACTTTGTACAAATGACATTCTTTCCTTTTGGCAATTCACATAACTCCCGAGTACCATTCCTATGTATGGAATCCATTTCTGATTGCATAGCACTCATCCATTGTGGATCATCACATGCATCTTCAAAAGAAAGTGGCTCTTCATTACATGCTGTAGCAATAAGAGAATAATCCACAAAATTACTTGATGCATGGTGAGAGCTTGATCTTGTTCTACCAAGTAAAGGTGCACTCAATTTGCTATCTTGAAAAGTTTGTTTCAACCACTTTGGCATAGTTTGTGCACTCTTGATAGACATGTGTTCATTATGTAATACATCTTCAACATGTACATCATGCATGGGCTGAACTTCATGCTCATTTTTAGCCATATTTTGATGCAAATGTCAGCCATATGTGGCTGGAAATTTCCAGCATTTTTGATAGATTATTTTTTGCTGAAATTTTTCAGCTATGTTTGGCTGGAGATTCACTGCATTTTCATCCCTATTTGGCTAGAATTTTTCAGCCCTTTGAGCCTCAGTTGGCTTGTCTACATGGCCATAGTCAAGCGCACCATTTTGGAGCAAAGGCATGAGTGTATCGAACACATCTTGTGAGCTAACTGTTGGCTATTTTTTGCATTCGAGTAGAGGGAAAACCGAATTTTCAGAAAATACCACATCTCGACTCACAATAATTGTGTTCGTCAATGGATGGTACAAACGATATCCCTTACTTTCAGCACTATAACCAACAAATATACATTTCTTTGCCTTGTCATCAAGTTTGTGACGTTGTTGTGATGGCATAAGAGCATATGTGAAACAACCAAACACACGCATATGACTAACCATAGGTTTATGACCATTCCAAGCCTCATAAGGAGTGATGACTCTCAATGCTTTTGTAGGGCAGCGATTCAACACATAGTTTGCACAAATGACCGCTTCCATCCAAAACTTATCAGGAAGATGCTTTCCTTTAACCATACATCGTGCCATTTCAAGTAGAGTTCTATTTTTACGCTCAACAACACCATTTTGTTGAGGTGTATATGGCACTGTACATTGGTGTGAAATACCTCTTTCACAAAGAAAAGCATTAAACTCATGTGACATGTATTAGAATCATCCTCACTCACAACCATACATTTAGAATACAAAGAAGCATCATAATGACATGTAACAACACATGCCCAAAAATCTTGAGCCATGTTAGCTTCATCATTCTTTACATTTTTTGAATTTTCAGCAATAGACATGCTGGACTTCTTCTTTTCATTGCGTTTAGCAAGCTTTCTACATTCATCAATAGTATGACCAGCCTTTCGGCAATATTTTCATCTTTTCTTCTTTTGTAAATCACCATCATTAGAGGAATGAGTGGAAGAGGAAGCTTGAGGCTTTGGTTTTGATGAACCCAAAGCTGAACCATACTTGCTTTTCCTCTTTTGTGAGATAGCAAGTGCTTGCGTTCCCTCAATCAAACCACTCCTATTCACTCTAGATTGCTCTTCTTGCAAAAGAAGAGACAAAACCTCATCAAATGCATACATATTAGGATTTCCTTTTGCAACCAAACGAAGTGTAGTAGCAAAGCTTTGAAAAGATTCCGGTAATCCTTTCAACAATGTAGAAATGAGTGATTGGTAATTGAAAAACCCCTTTCTCAAATGTGGGCTTTACTAAGTACTAGTTTTTTGAACTAGCTATGCATCCGGAATGATCTCATCTATGTTTGCCAATTGCTCTTTCAAGTCCTTGATGCATGTCACATACACATCCACCGACTCATTTTCAGCCATACATACATCTTCAAGTTGCTCCATCAAGTATGCAACACGTGCTTCATTATGCACGGCATACAAAGAAGCAAGAGTGTCCCATGCCTGTCTCGATGTAGAACATGACCGAATGTGTGGAAATATATGACGCTTCAATGAAAGCGCAATCAAAGCATGAGCTTGAGCATCTTTTCCATCCCATCTAAGCTGGTCCTGTGTAGGTGGAGAAGGAGAAACCACTGTACTTGAAGAAGAAGCTCCATCTGTGACAGTAGACTGTGAAGTAGAAGCACCTGTGGGTCTTCGATCTACATCTGCCACTATGTTCCAAAGTTGTTTAGCAACAAGAACATGCTTCATCATGTAAGACCACATCGGACGGTCCCATCAAGCTTATCTTCGTCTTGAAGCATGCCAAACAAGTCATTGATGCCCGCCATTTCACTAAGGAACAAGAATGTGATAAAATCTTCACTTCGACGAAAGATGAAATGAATGCTGAAATTTAGCTCACAAACCGTCACTCTGATGGCGATTCTAACTACACAAATGACTTCAAAATGGGGATAAAACCCAAGCGCATCTGGTGGAAATGTCCCTTGGCTGCTGAAATTTACTCTTCTATGCTCCGAAGTCGATTTACACGGTTAAAAGAGCACGTGCACCGCGACGCAAAAAACCAAAACTTGAGAAGGAGCTGAACCTGCTTTGGTACCACTGTTGGGTGTGTGTAGTAGTGTGAGAGACACACAAGAAGCACACACAAGGAGCACAAATGTAGTAAGACACACAGAGAAGATGATGGCTGGAATAGCTCTCTCTATTGATAATAAAACTGAACTGAAGTAAGAGCTGAATAATATCCCTAAGTACAAAGTACCACCACATATGAGTGAATAATGTATGTGGTAACATGGGGAAAAAACCTCTAGCCAGTGCTAGAGTAAAAAGTGCCTATGTATAGGGGAAAAGGCTCACATCAAAGCTACTCGAGGAACACATAAGTGTAACACATACTCTACCTCATGTTCAATACATTCCAATCGTGGTCTTCGATACGTGCCATAGCAAGAGTTACACCAACATATAATATGCTCTTGATAGTAAAAATCATCATAATTCCTATCGGAGGACACATGTGAAGTCGTTGCATGGGTAGGAGGTGGTGGAGTGCCCTCTGATTGGTTAGAATCTAATTATAACAAGAAAGAAAAAATATGTTAGTTATGTATCTATCAAATATATTTAAAATTAACAGTTTGATATGCTCACAGTATATAGTCCTTGCACGATTAGGAGATGGTGGTGGAGTTCCATCGGATTGATTGAAATCTACAAATAATGGTATTAGATATTAATAATTTGATTATTTACATACATAAACATTCACATATACGTATTTACACATACACACATATTCACATATACACATTTACACATACACACATATTTACATATACACAAATACACATTCTTGTGGAATAAATGCATGTATTTTGTATGAACGTGTGTATATGCATGCATGTGTATGTGTGTATGTATATATGTGGATATGTATATGTGTGTTTATGTTATATGTATGTATATGTGTATATGTATGCATATATGTATGTGTATATGTTTGCATGTATATGTGTATGTGGGTATGCGTATGTGTGTGTATATATGTGTTTGTATTCTGTTTCTTTTTTTTTGTTTGAGATTAAAATAACATAAGATATTGTATGGTGGAAAAAAATAAGAGGCAACCTAAGATACCACCTAAGATGCAGTAGTTTTTTCGTAGATAGCTACGTCTTCAGGAGTAGAAGGTATACAAATTAATACTTTATATTTATAATTCTCATATGTTTTATTAAATTTTTACATTTAATTTATGTATTTCTTTTTCTTTAAACAAACAGGCTGCTGCAAAGAAGAGAGTTGAGTCAGGCCACACATCACACTTAGGCCAAAGGGCCATCATGGTTTTGTAGCTATGTTTGTAAGTATATGTGTTATTGTAAGTATATTTTTTATTTTAGCTAAAACGCAAGAAACTATTTTTTTTATTTGTTTCAATGCAGCGAAAGGATTATGGTTGATATCCTACGAAACATGAGATCGAGTATGCTACACATTTTGAATATCGACATTTGAGCGAGTATATGTGAGATCATCTAGATGCATTTGTGAGTATTATTAAATTTTATATAATTATTTTATTTTTATGGATGTTTTAATTGTTTAATTTATTTATGTTTGTTATATGTAATATAGGAGTATTATGAAGAGGCAGATATGGATGAGGTGGAGAGAAAAACAAAGGAGGGATGATCTCGATCATCACAGGGTGCTCATACAGATACATCAGATCATGAAGATGATCGTGATGATGAGGATGAGGATGAGGATGATGATGATGATGATGATTAGGATTCTTGATTATGACATTGGATATGTATTTACATTGATATATACACACACACACACACACACACACACACACACACACATATATATATATATATATATATATATATATATATATATATATTGTTCATTTTAGGTGGGGCTTCTAGGGAATTTCATGATGACTTCACTAAAGGACAATCCCCAAAAAATTATAAAACCACCTTGACAATATAAACAATGTTATTCCTGCACATTACTAGATTGTTCGCTAGATAAATGTGGAGAGGTGGAACCTTATGATCAATGGAAAGTTGGTAAAGCACTTATTCTAACCTTGAATATGGTAATTCTCACTCTAGGTTCAAGCCCCAACATAGCAACAATTATTATGTACTTGGGTAAGCTAGAAACAACCTCTAACTTTTTGTATCTCCTTTCTATCCTAGCATTTGGGAAATAAATTAAGGCCTATAAGAAATCCATCATATGGATAGAAGGTAAGCCTCACACGTGCCCTCATCAATTGCAACACAATACTCATGTCGTAGAAAAGTGCAAGCAAAGGATTGGCTAGAAGGATTATGGTTGATATCCTACGAAACATGAGATCGAGTATGCTACATATTTTGAATATCGACATTTGAGCGAGTATATGTGAGATCATCTAGATGCATTTGTGAGTATTATTAAATTTTATATAATTATTTTATTTTTATGGATGTTTTAATTGTTTAATTTATTTATGTTTGTTATATGTAATACAGGAGTATTATGAAGAGGCAGATATGGATGAGGTGGAGAGAAAAACAAAGGAGGGATGATCTCGATCATCACAGGGTGCTCATACAGATACATCAGATCATGTAGATGATCGTGATGATGAGGATGAGGATGAGGATGATGATGATGATGATTAGGATTCTTGATTATGACATTGGATATGTATTTACATTGATATATATATATATATATACACACACACACACACACATATATATATATTGTTCATTTCAGGTGGGGCTTCTAGGGAATTTCATGATGACTTCACTAAAGGACAATCCCCAAAAAATTATAAAACCACCTTGACAATATAAACAATGTTATTCCTGCACATTACTAGATTGTTCGCTAGATAAATGTGGAGAGGTGGAACCTTATGATCAATGGAAAGTTGGTAAAGCACTTATTCTAACCTTGAATATGGTAATTCTCACTCTAGGTTCAAGCCCCAACATAGCAACAATTATTATGTACTTGGGTAAGCTAGAAACAACCTCTAACTTTTTGTATCTCCTTTCTATCCTAGCATTTGGGAAATAAATTAAGGCCTATAAGAAATCCATCATATGGATAGAAGGTAAGCCTCACACGTGCCCTCATCAATTGCAACACAATACTCGTGTCGTAGAAAAGTGCAAGCAAAGGAGTGGCTAGAGGAGGGTTGTTTGGCAAGTGTTATCTCTATAAAAATTGGATCATGGCGAGAACCTTATCAAAAGGAGAGAGCCTAGTAGATTCCCATGCATAACTACAAGAATCTTCCTTTTGGTCCACATTACTCAAAGCCCTCCTACAATTTCCATTTGATGATATATTGGACTTTGTGACCAAATAAAGGAAGAAAAGGGTAATATAGGATAAAGGAGATGCAATAGTTTTATGCAATTTAATTCAATTCTAACCATTTTGGTTCTAATGGAGTATTTTTTTCATCATGGTTTAATATAAAATCCGCATGATTCCATAAGTATTGATTGACAAGGATTGTGCATTAACAAAAGCCCATTAGCTACCTATCAAAAATTCAACTGGGAGCTCATTCAATCGCCTGCATCTATAATCAACATGATTGACAAAACACGTGTAAATGTGTTAGGTTTACATCTTAATTTTTCAATGATATTATATG
Source organism: Ceratopteris richardii (assembly GCA_020310875.1). Classification (NCBI taxonomy): domain Eukaryota; kingdom Viridiplantae; phylum Streptophyta; class Polypodiopsida; order Polypodiales; family Pteridaceae; genus Ceratopteris; species Ceratopteris richardii. Next base: position 133,007,176 of record CM035412.1, on the reverse strand, counting down.
GCGTCACCTTTTATATGAATTTTGTGGTTTGGAACTACCTACAAAAGGAATAGAATATTCCATCCTATTCAATCACCCATAGTTAAAGAAAGGTAAGATGACTAAAGATTATACCACACAAACCTTTGTCCATAAGTAGAATTGTACTATTCTATTATCAAAATTTAATGTATTTAAAAATTATATTCAATCTACAATTTCAAACGTAGTCACTATTGTGATTGGGTTCTTTGATGATGAAGAGTGAAATTTTTGAAATGTAGTGTTGACTTGCTATTGTTCTATTTTTCGATAAATATCACAAAAATTTATAAAGTTTACATTAATAGAACATGATCAAACTCAATAATGAAACTAAAAAAAGATCTCCCCAAATCATGCAATTGAAGATCTATGAGAAGATTATGACTGAATCAACCTTCAAAGGGAATGCTTTGAATCAACCTTCAAAGGGAATGCTAAACAAGAAACTATTCATGTAAAAGTAGATCAAGTAAAAGAAATGTATTTAAGAACTTTATAAACAACCAAAAGTGGTTATATTTTGTACTTCTATAGATATAGAATTATCCAAGCCTTTGATCCAATTAAAAAAGTATCTAGATTGATTTTTTCTCTTGGAATTACTCAAAAAAGAAAGAGATAGATATCAACTCTATTAACTTGAATTAATTTAGAGAAAGACTCAATGCCCAACTTGCAACAAAGATGTTGATTGAAACCAAAATATACCCCACACGGCAAACAAAAAATTCTACTATGATTAGGGTTATCAATTCCCATTGAATATCTAGAATGAATTGGAAATCTTCCCAAATAAAAATGAGTGCCTTTACATATGTGTGTACTACTAGATATTGAATGTTGCTACCATTTTGGATGCTTTTCTTTTACCATTTTTGGGTATTATGTTGGATGAAGTAACTAGCTAGGATATATAATCTTTTGTGGACAAGTAGTGGATATATCTTAGTGCAAATGATAGAATCAAATATCTTAAACACCTTTATTTTCATGGATTAGAGAGTGTATGTTTGTACAATAATGTGGTTTGGATCATGGAATGCAACTAGTTTTTTCTAACAGTACATTCAAGAAATACATTTTGAATACTATATTGAATTTATGATGATCTTTTTAGATGATTTTTCTATTTTTTGATATAAGAAAATGCATTTCATGTACTTGCAAACCTACTTTCAAGATATCATGAAGTAACTGTTATGCTTAATCTAGCAAAAGAGCATGTGTTATCATTTGTTTGGAGAGCTCTTGTGAAACAATATCTTGCAATGTGTCATATAAGCTCATTGAAAATGTGCAACTTTACCCAAGAAATAAAGAAATTCTCATGATTTTTAGCCTAGATTCAGTGGCTCATCTAGTCCAACCATTAGATTGATTGGCTCATGTTCCGAAAAATGAATTCTTATGGACTAAGGAGTATCCAAATTCTTTTGATTTATTAGAGTTATTTCTTATAAAAATTCCCATTTTTTGATCCTCAAATCAAGAAACAACATTTAACTTGTTTGGGGCTGGCTTGAATACAACTAATGAAATTACACTAATGCAAGAAGACACAATTGAATGGTTTTGTTTGGCCCATTATTGCATTTTTATTGTTATTTTCTACATAGAGTGGAACCACTCAAGTTTTGATATTAGATTTTGCCCATTTATTTAGTTTCCAAAATCTAACATTATATGTTAGAACAAAAATTGATCTTCTATGTTAACCATTTGGGCTTATTGTCCTTGGTATCAAGCTTAGTAAGTGATGGGACCTTTCATGGGGCAAGATATAGTGGGAAATTGAAGTTCCAAGACTTTTGCCTTCTCTTAATAGAGAACAAGTCAATTTTCTTATGTCAATAATTTTGCAAAAAGAAACATGGGTGCATACCATTACCTGAAATTTTTTATTAGGAAGCCATCAATGTGAGAGATGCAAAAATTCCAAAAGGAATTTCCATGACTTTTGTTTCTCTCTACCCCTATTAGTATGGACTTGAGAGAGAAGCACCCAAATGTTCAACAAATATCGAGACCATAATAAAGGGATACATTTTGTGGAGGATATGCCAATAAAGAAACCAAACGATTTCCGGCATAAGTAAGCAAGAGAATCCATTTTGTGAAAAATAAGGTTATAAAAAAACTAGGCAATTTTTGAAATAAGTGAAGAAGAGAAGGTATACATGTATGAGGGAAAAAAGATTAAACAGCTTTTTACAACAAACAAGAGAAGCGACATAATGTATGAGAATAAAGTAATACTTTAATGAGAAAAAAAAGTTAAAAACAAGTGAACGTTAAATATGGAGAATTGTACGTTCCAAAACATGATAGATGAGAGCTTGCTCATATGCTTATACAATTGGACATCAAGGTCATCTCAAGTCTCGGTGAGCTACAATTGTTTTATGAAAGTTTGCGAAGGAAAAAACGCGGGCGAAGAACAATTCTTATTTTCAGCGTATGCAAGTGGCGACTCCAGTGTCATCAACCCTTCCAATCGGGAAGGCATGGGGATAAGTGAGCAATGACAGCCAGAGGCGCAGAGGAGGCCGGAAGCTCTTGGAGCGATAGAGGGAGGAAGTACAAGAGGCCGCTTCTCTTGACGATAGCTGAACCGATCCCACGGCAGAATTATACACCTGCAACTCGTAAGAAAGATATCAGAGCAGGAGTTGCTGCAAAGTACTCGCGTCCGCTAGTGGAAGGACGCCCGCATGTGTTGGCTTTAATCGGAAGCCTGGCTGTTGCAGCTGCTAAGTTTGCTACTGTTATTGTCACCAAGGTCTTCTACGCCAAAACTTGGCCATTCCTACAGACTGCTTCCTTATCTACTTTTTTCATTGAAAGGCATTGTGCAAATGCCAAGGTATGATTTTGAGGACCTTGAGGGACACACATCTTGACTGTAGGTTTTCTAAATTTGGTGACCTCCACAAAAGCTTTACTGTACATTTTCGTTCTCACCGTTCACACATCTTGAGATATATGTAGTTGGATCTTTAATACCAGAGTATTTTAATAGATATAATTTTGTAGATATACTATGATCAAAGTGATCGAAGTCATGTATTTGCTTACGTTGATGTTGATGGCGTTAAAAAAATCCTATTTTATGCAGTCTACCAAAAATATGATGCACAAGCTCTCCACAAGCACACACATAGTGATCATTATTCCCCTCCTAACCATAGTCACATATTGATCATAACTCCCTTCTTAACCATCCAACATTTAGTATTAATCTCTCTCTACACCTTGAGATGAAGTGCTCTGACACTTCCATGTCTTTATTACTATATGGCCAATGTTTACCCCCTCATTATTGTACATTGTATTGCGCACTTGTAAGGCTACCGTTATGAGGAGAAGCCGCCATGTTGAAGCTTATGTTGGAGAGTCCCGTGCTATAGAAAACAACTGTAAGAAATAATAGCACAACGGAATAGACTAGTAGATATATTGAGATAAAAACACAGACAAGGAGAGATGAAGAGTGAGAGATATAGAACTCAAATTTTCAAATTGCCAAGAGTAATTAAGCTATAGAAATGGTGCTGTCCATGTGTGCGCTCCCAATGTGGATCTTAGATGGTGAACTAGACACACTCTAGATGAAGGGCTTACTAGCGCGCAATACTGTGTGGAGACATAAGCCATGCTTATATAGCTTTTACAAAGGGATTTGATATAGATAAACATGGTCAGAAGAGAGAAAATATTCGGCAAAATATATAATCCGACAACATCTCCACCACTAGAAGTCTTGCTGTCTCGCCCCTAAAGACTGGGGAACAAGCTTCCCGGTCCCTGCAGGAGGAGGCAAACCCCCCTCTCCACTCGCCCCACTAGGGTTCTATGGGGAAACCGCACGGTGCAACAAGACCTTTATTTTTGCCTTGAATTGAAACCCAATGGCCTTGAAGATTATACCCTTCTTAACCTAGTGGCTAGGCTAACAAAGACCATCTATTACCATCAATGGTCACATATAGACCTCATCTAACTTGGAAGTTAGGGTTCAACAAATGTCTGAGCTCTCACAATGGCTTCTTCTCATAATGGGGCCCTTACAACTTTGAATATCATGGATCATTTGTGGTCACTTGAGGGTGGAGTATTGAGCATATCTAACAACACCCGGAATGTCCACCCTACGATGAACTACCTCCTTGGTCCAATCCCAAGTTTTGGAAAGTGTCGATGAAGTTTTTCTCTCCCAAAAGCCTTGGTGAAGTTTTCTATTCTATTTTCGTCAATCGGACAATAACTTATCTCCACGACTTTGTCCTTGATAAACTCATGCACATAGTGATATTGGATTTCTATGCGCTTTGTACATGCATAGAAAACATGATTCTTGGCGATGGCCATGCAACTTTGGTTGTCACATTTCAACCTTGTAGCCTCTTGTCCTTGTATTTTTATGTGCCATAGGATCCTCAACCATTCTGCTTTACATGCTGCTTTGTACTCAGCTTCAATAGAAGATAATGCTACAGTCGGTTGCCTCTTATGGATCCAAGAGAAAATCCCAAATCCTCAAGAAAAGCAATATTCAAAAATTGATTTTCTGGTATCAATATCTCTTGTCCTATCTGAATCACAGATTCACAGTATCCAATTAGAGATGATCCTTCTTCATAGAGAACACCATAATCAATGGTTCGTTTCACATACTTGGAGTATCCGCATACTTGCCTTCGAATGAGTTTGCAAGGTTGATTAGAGAACCTACTTACTACTCCAATAGCATAGGAGGTATTTGGTCTACGCACAAGTAGATGAGTCTTCCAACCAATTTGTTGTATCTTCCAATATCCACTGGAAGTGAAGTATCTTCAAAAAATAATTTTGTCTTGACCTCCATAGGTGTAGAAATCTCCTTGCAATCCTCTATGTCGAATGCCTTCAAAATCTGTCTTTCATACTTTTTGATGAGAGATGGAAATCTTCGCTGGTTCCTACCATAGCCGAAGCAATAAGGGGTTAAGCCTAAGTCTTTCATTTCAAATTTTGAACTCAAGGCATTGTTCGCTTGTTTAAGAAGAGCATCATCATATCGTGCAATCACAAGGTCCTCCACATAGAGTACAATTACAATTGTCTTCCCTCCTCTCTTTAGAACATACAAGTTAGCATCAGAAGCACATCTTTTGAAACCAAGATCAAAGAGATACTTATCTATTCTTTGGCACCATGCTCTAGGGGCTTGCTTCAACCCATATAAAGCTTTCTTGAGCTTACATGCTTTGTTCTTTGAATGAGGAACCTCAAACCTGGGTGATTGAGATGCACGTACCTCCTCTTCGAGGCCTCCATTCAGTAATGCTGATTTGTCATCCATGTGATATACTCACCATCATTTATGCGCAGCCATAACTAGTACCACTTGGATAGTGATCATCTTTGCAGTCAGGGCAAATGATTCACAAAAGTAAGCATTTGTTAAACTATGAGCTAAGCCACTTGTTGAAATTGTTCTCCTTTTTATAGTGAAAATTGTCTATGTATCAAAGTGGTAGAGTGAATGGTATAACGAAGTCTGTGTAGAGCCCCTAATGTCTCCATGCACACTCTAAATCATAGAGCTTTTCTTTGTTGATATTTTTACATGTTAAGGTTCCATTCCTACATTTTTATGCTTTCAAAATATAGTACTCATCTACAACTTCATCTCATTTGTCCATTTTATGAAGAAAAGTTCAACATTGAGATATTTTTTGAAGAACATCAATGGATAAAAGCCTATGTGTGTAGCTTTAGTGGAACCAAATGAAGCAAAATGAATGCCTACTTTTGAGCAACACATTAAGTTTCAGATCATCTTGATTAGTAAATGGATGGCTTGAACTCATACCATGTGCCCTTGACTTTGGTCACCGAAAGTTGGGTGACTCTTATGCATGTGCCATATTTATGACAATCAGAGTTCATCGGACTTACCATACATGTGCCCTAATGCTCCGTCCGATGACCCAAAGTGTAATATGGTCACTCGAAAAACATGCATGTGCCCTCCCTATGTATGTCCTAGTTAAGTAATTTAGATGAGGCTATCAAGCAGCAGTTCAATATGAGGATCAATATACTTTGAATGAATTCATGACTCAAGCAATCGAGTGAGATAATATGTTGTTCAAGAGAAAGCAAAAGAAAAAGATTTCTGTTCAAGATCGGGAATACAAGTCTACCTGAATCCCTCAACAAAATATGTTGGAAGAATCTCAAAGAAAGCCTATGCAATTGGGTAACATCAATGTTAGGAGACTTACACCAAGGGAAAGAAAGCATCAAAGAGACAATGGATTATGCTCTTATTGTGGAGATCATGATCATATGGTATTCGAATGTCCTAAGAAGAAGAAACAAGTTGGAATTAGGAG
>CM035412.1:132983272-132998272 GCA_020310875.1 Ceratopteris richardii | reverse complement strand
CTTATCCGACATGTATCTGGACTAGGAGGATTGGGCATTGCTGGGTGACAGGTGTACACAAGTCCCACAAGAGGTTGCAGAAGTTGTGTGCAAAGAGCATAAGCTTGCTCAAGATGCTAAGGGAGCTCGTCATCGTGAATTCGTTGGAGCTTTTGAGGATATACTAGAAGAAGTTGAGGATACAGAACTTAGTGCTAGCACATTGAGTAGTCTGACCTCTTCTCAATGTGATGAGAATGAAGAGTCTATTCCATTGGAAGGACAATCATCTCAAAGATTCAAAGCATTGCAATCCTCTTGCATATCCAATGGCTTGTAGAAGCAACACCAAAGAGTAGTTGACATAGAGATAGAGCGCTGCACACTTGTGTAACATTCCTTTTAATGTTGTTCGCACAGATGCATGGAAGAGAATGGTAAAAGCAATAGCTCAAGTAGGCCCTTGTGATGACTGGCATGGGGTTGATTACAAGCGGTTGTGTACCTCTATGTTCATAGAAGAGAAAGAGAGAATCAAGAAACTTCTAGAGCCCATTAGATTGGGACGGAAGACATATGGTTGCTCCATTCTATCCGATGGATGGAGTGACATTCGACGTTGCCATATCATGAACATAATGGTCTCTAGTTGTTTGGGCAGTTTTTTTCTTAAGGCCATTGATTATAGTCATGTGGGCACACGCATCACTGGAGAGTTTATACTTCAGCATATTAAAAGTGCCATTGAGGAAATCGGTGTGCAAAATGTAGTACATGTTATCACCGATAATGCCTCAAACTGTAAGAGAATGGGAGAGTTGGTAGAGGCTGAGTTTCCTAGCATTGTGTGGAGTCCATGTGCTGCAGATTGTTTAGATTTATTGATTGAGGATATAGGGAAGCTCCCATGGCTATCTCCTGTAGTGAGTGATGCAAAAAAGGTGATTTCTTTCATACGTAAGAATCACCAAGCATTAGCTTTTTCGGTCTTATAGTAAAAAAGAATTGATTCGTCCGGCAGAGACTCGATTTGGCTATGTCTACCATGTCTTTTCTAGACTACATTTATGCATGGATGCATTACGCATGACAGTAATAGACCCTCGATGGCGGAACATGGCAAGAGGACGCACGGAGGCAGCAAATTATGTGCAACGGAAGATTTTCGATGTGGATTTTTGAGCAGAGATAGAGCGTATCGTAGCTGTCTTGCGATCGATTCATATAGTATTACAATTTGCTGATATGGAGGCTAGTCCATGGTATCAGAGGCTAAGCTCGAGGACATGGTCGAGGATGCACCAGAGGATCATGGATTTGCAGAGATGGTTCCTATTGTGGATCCAGAGTATGATGATGAAGGGAATGTCATTCCTAGAGACGATATTTCTCTTTCATCATCAGATGAGTCCTTTGGCACAGATGATCTAGAGTAGATAGTAGATATAGACTCATGAGTCATGCCCACTTGGCACTTACCACTATGATCATTGATGTATCTGACATATTGATATACACATGATGATTCAGACTTTTTGGTAGATGTTTATGATTTACCTTACCATGCATGTATTATGATCATTGATGTCAGATGTATGATGTGATCATGTTACTTTTTGGATTCATATGACATACTTTTTGACATTGGATTATGGACAGTATACAGGGTTTCTGACTTCATATTTATCATTTATGCTTTATCAGAGTTCATAATTTTGAGTTTTCTCCCTCATGGCTTGACTATATTGTGTTTTATCATTTATGATTCATGTTACAAGGTTGAAGAGTTCAAACTTCATTAATGGATTATGGTTGTGATTTGTTATTTGTAAGTTTTAACTTTTAATATGCATAATATATATGTATATACTATATATTAGATTCTTATGAATTTATATATATTTATGCGTTGTTCTAATCTTGTCTAGTCTAGTATTCTATACATCCCATGTTGTCCAATAACAACTTATTATTCAGAACGAACAACTTATAGTCCACAACTAATATTTCTTAGCTTATATTCTTAGCTAAGAGTTTTTGGCTATTATAGCTGAGAAGACTTAGCTAGTAGTCAATAACTAACATCTTATAGTTTTTAGTTTATACTTCTTCATTGTGTAGCTTATAAGAATAAGTAGGTATAAAGGAAGACATGATATCAGCTTATGTAAGCTAACATGTTTTAAGAAACTTCGCTATATTAGGTTATAAAGTTTAGGTGTTAGGTCCAAAAATAACAATTTATAATCCATGGTTAATATTTTTAAGTTTATATTTCGTGGCCAAGACTCTTTGCCTATTTTAGCTGATAAGTTAGTCAGTAGTCTATAACTAACAACTAACAATTTAAAGCTTATACTTTTTATTCATATTAGCGAGTAACAATTGATAGTTTGAATTTAAGTTAATATAGCTTATAGACAATAACAAATTGTAATAGCTGATCTCTTGTAGCTAATAATTTTCAACTATAATTGTTGATAATAATTAACTTATAGCTTGTAACAATCGATAAGATTTAGTCAACAAGTAAAAAGAACAACTTATAATTCGTAATTAATAGCTTATAGTTCATATTAAATAATACTTAGTTGATAGTTCGAAAGTGTTTTTTTTAGTGTTATAGATGATAAAAATGAATTCAAAACAATTTGCTTACATGTAATGAATGAAACAATACTACAAACCGAAGTGTACTTAAGATACATCAAGAAGGTGAACATGCTCTTTGTATTGATTGCTTTCAAATCTTCTTTTGCATGAATCTTTTTTATTCGATGATACCTTTGACCTCATTAATAATAGGTGTAGTTGGTTTACATTTTGTAGTCATCTTCAACATAGTGCTGCCATTATCCACTTGACTTAACACATTATTGTATGATAGATGCCTTTTCTATTGGACTTATCGGCTTACAAACCATATGATTTTGACTTGATGATGTGATGAGAACGTTTCATTATTTAATATCATCATTAGACTCGATCTCTTCAACACAATGTCATCAAAAGACTTGCACATCCTATGTAGCAAGTTTCACAAGATCGAGCTCTTTGATGGGTGGAGTCTGCAGACAACAAGATTTCATTAAGTGTTAGCTTCTTCTCTTCGAGCTTCATGTGCTTGATTGGCCCACGAAAGTAACTAACTGTTTTTCTCGCAATGCTCTCATTGACTCTGTCATCTTTGCTTTCTTGATCAAAATCGTCTATGACGGCCGATTCATTTATCCCATTGTTGGCGGTTGCTATTCTAGCTGACTTTGCCTTAAATGTTTCTCTACAATTTCTCTTCCTTTTTGCCCAATACTGTCTAATTGTTTATTCACTATTCACATATAGTTCCCTTTTCCTAACATGCATGAGGGCCATTGATGACTCTACAAAGTTGCTTTCACCCATTTTTTCTATATTAAATGGGCATGACTTACATGTTGAAAATATCTCATCAGATACTATCATCATTCACTAATAAAATAAGACCTATATACAAATTAAAACACGAGTAAATTTGAATACCTACATGCAAGATGAAACATGAAATCCCTTGTTTCTTCCCATCAATTCGTTTATACGAGTGTTACAAAGTTCATCCAAAAAAAATTGCTCATAAAAGACTTATACATATTGCAGCCAATCCTAAGTTCCACATTCATGTAAGTATGAATACGTAAATACAAATTTATTTTGTTCTTCAATAGCATGTTCAATCAAGAAACTAATAGTAGTATGTTTCTACACATACCCTTTCTCTATTTCTCTATACATAAGTCTGCATATTGCTATACTCACATGAAATTTTTGACAACTCATGTTCCTTCTCTATACATGTTTGTCCTTGTTGCTAGCCCTCACTATGCAAAAGCTTTTCATATTGCTCTCCTTTGTCGTGGCTATTCAACTTTTGCAAGTTAATAGTATCTTGCCATAAGCATCATTAGTTTCTCGTTCTATATACACTATTAAGACATGGACAAAAAGGAAATTAGGCGTGGATCAATGAACCATCCGTATCGACTGTCCTCTGTTGGAAGCAACAAAGAATGCCACCTTTGTTTACTGTGTTAACTTGCTTCAAGTGGTATGAGAGCTATTCAAAGGACCTCATAATTCTATCAAGTGGAGGCACCACATTCAACTCTTGTCCCTTCTGTTCAACATAGAACATTGCTTATGTGTTGATTATTGATGCAAAGTTTTGGAGGAAGGCTTGGTCTTATCAACTGCAAGATGCATTGAGGTCACCATTTTCCTTAATGGCTTGTATTGGTACTTGGTCTGGATAAGATTATGCAAGTTTCTCGAAGAAAGAGCCTCTCTTCTTTGCATTTTGATCCGCTCCATCTCATATCATCATGGAAGAGAAAAATTTAGGCATGGATAAGTCAACTTTGAGTATCAACACTTCTTTGTTGGAAACAACCAAAAACACCGCCTTCATATGCTATGGTGGTAATGTGGTGCATATGCCACTCCTTGGGTCCTTCCATACCTCTGTTGGTCTAGCCAATTCCTTCCAAAATAACCGAAGTGGAATGTTAGATGAACTCTCGTCTACCACTACCACCCCTTCTCCATTGAGCTTAGATGAGCACTACTCAACTCGGAATGAATGAGTGCACCTTTTGGTCATTGCATGAACTTGAATATGTGACCTAACATGATCTAGTATGCTAAGTGAATTTCCTATCTGTGTTGTACGTAGAATCTCACCTGCGCATGGTCATTAACTGTCGTTGTCCCCATTCATAGTAGCTAGTGATAGGAAACACTCTAAGTGGCTAATTAGCCATGTCTTGAATGGAACTTTATTGTTTGTATTTCCATGCTTTCACTCACTATTATAGTACAAAGGTTTATTGTATAACCCTCCCGGAGATCTTAGAATCCAAGTACTCCAACAATGACTTGACAACCTTGCGGTGGGTCATTTTGGAGTGAACAAGAGAATAGAGATCATATCAAGAGGTTTCTGGTGGTCGCGAACATGGAAGGAAGTCAAAGAATATATCAAAACATGTGATGCTTGCAATAGATCCAAGGTACCTTGTCACAAGCCTCACGTCTTTTGCAACCCTTACCTATTCTAGCACAACTGTGGTCCTTGTTTATGTATTTTATCACATATCTATCAAAATGAGATAAGTATGATGCTATTCTTGTTGTGATGGATAGACTCACAAAGATGACACACTTCATTCTTATGATCAAGGCAATCATAGGAGCAACGATTGTCCGACTTTTTAGTATATATATCTTCAAGCTACATGGATTGCCAAATGATATTGTCTACGATTGAGATCCACAACTCATGTCTAGTTTTTGGAAGAGACTTGGCAATCTTCTTAGTGTCCAAGATAAAGTGTGTGCAACCAATCATCCACAAATAGATGGTCTAACAAATGAGTAATCAAGTACCTTCATTGCATTGTCAACTATTATCAAAATGATTGCTTCAAGCGTTTGCCTTTTGCAGAGTTCGCTTATAAAGACAACATTCATCTTATTCATTGGAAAGGATATGCCATCTAATTATCATACATATGATTATACTATTGGAAATAGCAACCCTCTACAAGGGGGGTTTTAACCCGTTAAGAAACTATGCAGTAAAATCAGATTTTTTGCAAAGTCAACTTAGTCAAATTAGGTCAAAATATGGTCAAAATTTGCATGAATGGTCATATTACAAACCCTAATTTGTAGGTCGAAAGCCAAAATTGATTGAAATGCAATTTTTAATATGAAAAGAAAGTTATATTTTATTGAAAACATAATAAGTAGATTATATTATGATTAAAGCATCATTTGTAGGTAAAAAATATAAAAAAAACATCTAAATTAGGGTTTTCATAAAATGCGGCAAAATTTTTGCCGTGAACAATGGACCTTGATTTTTTGAGTTTTTTTGCTTTGAAAAGCATGGAATCACAAGCCTATATAAAGACAAGGCATACTTTTGGATCCTCAACCTTGAGCTAGGCTATGGAGATCTCTCTTCAATCTTGGTGGAGTTGGATTTTGGGTTTACTCCTTCAACAAGAAGGGCAAAAGTTAGGGTTTGTGATTCTTCTTTTACATCAAGGCGGAAATAAGCCTAGAGCTTATCTCTCCTTGGAGGAGATCATCTACACTTTATGGAGATTATGAGGTTATGAAGATATGTAGCATATTAGTGCATTTATAAGCAAGAATAATATGCACGGAGATGTATCCCATTTTCCTCTCAACCATGTATCCCAAAATATACCCTTTCTCTCTTTCCATTAAGCGAATCACCAAGTGGCCTCTCACATGGGTGCCACATGGCACTCATGTGAGAGCCCACATATACTTTATTCAAAGGGGTGGGTTCACACACCCACAATCTAAATCCTCATGGTGATCCTAAAACATTTCCTTCCTCGTAGTTCCATTTTTGTCCTAAAAAATGGTATTAGAAGGTCCTAATGAAAGAGAAAAAGATTGTAGAAGAGGTACTCCCACTAAACCCCATGTATCTGTTGTACATGGTCATATCTCCATGGTGTTTCCTTGTATCCTTCCCCTTAAGAAGACTCTTGGGAAGACAACATAAAATTGGGTAATCGTCTCTGAAGGATGCTAACCCACTCCCATGTAGCACTATCTTCTGAGCTATCTTTCCACTTTACTAGGCACTCTTTATATAGGTGACTTGTCCGTTTTTCTCGAGTGCGTAGTATGCTCTCCGGCTCATATGGAATAGATGGAAGAGAAATAGACTCTACTACCTCACTATCTTGAATGAGGTTGTTAAGCCGACTAACATGAAATACTTGATGGATCTGGCTACTCTTTGGAAGCTGGAGCTGGTAAGCCATCTTTCCTATTCTCTTTAGTATTGGGAATGATCCACAATACATAAGAGATAGTTTTGGACAAGGTTCTGTCTTCATGGTTTCAGACCTAGAGGGAACTCTAAGATAGACTCCTACCTTAAATTTAATTTCTCCTTTGAGGGTAAGCATAGGCTCTCGCCTTGTCGTGAGCTCTCCTAATGTTGTCCTTAGCAAGCCTAAGCCTATTGTTCATCTCTTCCAAGAATTCCTATGTAGCTTGGACTTTCTCATGCTGCAATCCTATTGCATAAGGAGCTCTTGGCTGAAATCCGTACACAAGCATAAATGGACTATGACCTGTGGAAGAGTGCTTGGCACTATTATATGCAAACTCTACTATGGGTAAGCACTCTTCCCAATTAGTTTGCATTTCATTTACATATGGTCGAAGCATATCTTCTAAGATTTTGTTAATGGCCATCTGTTTGAGGATGCTTGGTTCTGCTCATGCTAAGTTTAGTATCCAACCTCTTGAAGACTCCTCTCCAAAAGTGGCTAGTAAACTTCCTATCTTGATTTGAAACAATGTCTAATGGAAGACCATATAGTTGGTATAGGTTTTCAACAATTCATGTCGGAATACATCTAGCCATTTTGGTTAATCTATCCACGATTACCTTGATTGAGTCGTGCCCTCTCTGTGTCTTAGGTAATCCTACCATAATACCCATGGAGATACTCTCCCATTTCCCATTGGGAATATCTAATGGCTTGAGTAGACCTCGGATCCTCAATCTCTCAACTTTTTTGACTTGACATTTTGTGCATTAAGCACATACTATACGACCTCCTTATGAAGTCCAAGCCAATAAAACTGCCTCTTAACAAGATCATAAGTTTTGTTAACTCTCGGGTGTCCCGCACTAGGTGTGTCATGACATTCATGCAGTATATGGAGTCTCATCTCAAAATCTCTAGGGACATGCACCTTACCTTTATACAACGTATACCCATCATGGATACTGTAGTTCTTCCACTTGAATCCTTCTTGAGTACCCGTTGATACTCCATCCTCATTGGAAACCTGTGTGTCAATATCCCCTTTCTCTATGGCTTCCCAGATCTAGTTATATGCATGATCAAGCCTACATTTCCTCTAATGGACTCAAGTAGCTCACTGCTGATTTGAGTAAAACTAAGTCCATTGAGCATAGGCATGCAACTAAGAGAGTCATCCACCACATTAAACTTTCCCTTCCTATAGCTAAGCTCATAATCAAACTCTTGAAGGGACTTTGCCAAACCAGCCTTACGACCTTTAAGGTTTGTTTGATTAGAGGGCCACTTAATGCTCTTTTGATAAAAAAATATCATAACTCGGGCACTTCTTCAAAGCATGGACAATTGCATACAACTCCTCATAGATGGAGTAATTCTTCTGAGCTGGCTCCAGCTTTTTGCTTTCAAAAGCCACTGATCGACCATCATGAACCAAATTGCTCCTATAGCAAAATCAGTCTCGTAAGTCTCAACCACAAAGGGTTTATTGGGATCCACTATATGTAAAAGTGGAGCTTTAGCAATTGCTACCTTCAACTTGGCATAATTCTTTAATTAATCTACTATAGGAACTTGATAGACTTAGGAAACTCTAAAGTTCTTCTAGGTTACTCGGATGGATTTTCTTGTAGCACTTGGAATACTTTGAAAAATTCGCACTTTGATTCCTTAGCAAAGAGTGGATTTTCTTGTAGCACTTGGAATACTTTCCTCAAGTGTTCCAAGTGTTCATGTTTTGATCTACTATGGATCAGAATATCATCCAAAAAATCTACTGCAAACTGCCCTAGATATGGTTGTAAAACACTATTCATGAGCTTTATGAAAGTGATAAGAGCATTGGTGAGGCCAAAAGACATCACCAAAAATTCATAGTGCCCATATCTAGTCCTAAAAGCAATTTTAGGGGCATCCTCTTCGCTAACTCTAATATCATGACATCCTGACCTAAGATCAAGCTTGGTGAAATACCTAGCTTGATGTAATTGATCAAATAGGTCTTCTAGCCTAGGCATTGGAAATCTATTTTTGATCGTTATCTTATTTAGTGCTCTATAATCTAGACAAAGTC
The DNA here is from genome assembly GCA_020310875.1 of Ceratopteris richardii. Lineage (NCBI taxonomy): Eukaryota > Viridiplantae > Streptophyta > Polypodiopsida > Polypodiales > Pteridaceae > Ceratopteris > Ceratopteris richardii. Next base: position 132,989,362 of record CM035412.1, on the reverse strand, counting down.
TCATACAACCATCTTATTTTTGATTAGGAGCATTGGCGATGCCCAAGGTGAGTTACTAGGTCTAATGAAGCCTTTATCTAAGTAATCTTGAAGTTGGTTCTCTATCTCTTGATGCTGACATACACTAAGCCTTTAAGGTGGCTTGCAAATAGGGTTAGTGTTAGTAACTACCTCAATGGCATGGTCGATGTCCCCTCTCTTTGGTGGTAGCCCTTTAGGAAGGTCAGTGGAAAATCTTTGAACTCAAACATTGAATCTTTAAAACATTTTAACTACACTCTCTTGCAAAAATCAATAATAAAGAGTCTAGTCCTTATTTATATTAGTGTCATGAAAATATACATTAGATTAGGTGCATGCTCGAGTGATGTCATGCTGCACAATCTTCTTCCTGCGAAACAAGCATGAGATCATACATACCTGCGGCCTCTCAATCTGTGTCTTCTGATCTTCAGTAAAACGTGGTGCCCATAGTGTCGTGGAATACATCAAAGCGGGAGTGACAGTGTATCAAAAAGCCACCCTTGTGAGGGGTTCCTCGAAGTGTGCCTGGTGGCACGTCCGTATATATATATATATATATATATATATATATATATATATATATATATATATATATATATATATATATATATATATATATATATATATATATATGTGTGTGTGTGTGTGTGTGTGTGTATATCTATGGATGGATGGATGGATGGATGGAGGGAGGGGGGGGGAGAGAGAGAGAGAGAGAGAGAGAGAGAGAAAGAAAGAAAGAAAGAAAGAAAGTCATATTAACGTCTTCTGGAGGCCAAACTTGGCCTATGAGACAAAAACCATGTACAAGTGTAGTAACCCTGTGTAGTAACCCTGTACAAGGCCAAACTTGGAGGGAGGGAGAGAGAGAGAGAGAGAGAGAGAGAGAGAGAGAGAGAGAGAGAGAGAGAGAGAGAGAGAGAGAGAGAGAGAGAGAGAGAGAGAGAGAGAGAGAGAGAGAGAGAGAGAGAGAGAGAGAGAGAGAGAGAGAGAGAGAGAGTCATATTAATGTCTTCTGGAGGCCAAACTTGGCCTATGAGACAAAACCATGTACAAGTGTAGTAACCTTGTATAGAAAATGAAATGAAATAAAAAGTACTCGCTACACAAAGCTATATAGGGCTGGAAAAGGCAGGGGAGACGTGGCTTTGACTTTGCAGATAATGGCAACCTAATACATCGGGGATCCATAATGTGAGTGAGTAAGTGAGTAAAATACCCTAGCTATTGGTGATGGGTGGAGGTGGGTGTAGAATGTGGTACATCGGTGGTGGTCTGAGTGCCTCCTAAAGGAAGACAACCCAGGGGGTGGTGGTACGCCTTTGTTCCATCATATGGTCGTAGGCTGTCCTGATGCGTGAGATATCCTCCTGATATAGTTGTGGTCGACGATATCCAACCATGCGTGGTCGGCGTCGTGCTCTCTGTGCTGCTGCCTGGTGGAGCATGAGCCCTATAGATGGACCTCTATGATGTAGCTAAGCTCGCTGAAAGAACTGAGTAATGGTCTGCGTGGTACTCACCCGTGTCTGTTGTGTGGGCTGTAGTGATTGCTCTCGATTCTCGTATGCTCCTGTGAGGAAGCGTCCCAACTGCCCCTAGTCTCCCATAGGCATGCACAACTCGAGCGACTCCTCTATCTGGAATTGTGCTCGTAGGTCTAAGTATGCTGGGCATCTGATAACAAAATGCTCCTCACTCTCTACCTCTGTTTGACATATTGGGCACCACCTCTCCTCACGGGGGACTCCACTGGACAGACCCCTCTCAATTTCGAGCTGATGTGATGAAAGCCGGAGCTGCCCAATGACGACTCGAAGGTGGTGGGGTAGGTATGTCTGCATGTATCTCGGAATCTCGATGAAGCCCTCGTCCGATATATGTAGAAATTGCTCACGGTAATAGAGAAGATCGCCGATGCTGCTGTAAATGTCACTCCTAAGTAAACATATGATCCGACCACCTCGATTGGTCCACTGCTACTATGAACAAACTATGTCTGCGTACCTGTGTGATGTATGAAAGATCATGACCTTGGTTTTACCAAGGTTCACAGATAACCCTCTGTGTTTGCAAAAGTCATCTAGGCCATGTAGATGATGCTGTAGACCTTTTGCAGACTCTGAAACCAGTACAATATCATCAGCATATAAAAGAATATGGACAGTGGACCCAGGTGCCTCAATGCCATCACCCCCCTACTTCTGTATGAAGTCCACTATCTCATCAATGTAGAGACCAAAGAGGGTGGGTGAAAGAGGGCACCCTTGCTTCACCTCGATATTTCTAGCAAGTGGATCAGATAAGCCTCCTGTACATCTGACTCTACCAGATACTCTCTCGTATAAGGCATAGATCCCCCATATCATCTCCTCTGGAGCTCCAATATCAAGTAGTCGTCTGAAGAGTCGTTCCCTAGGAACCGTGTCAAATGCTTTGCGGAAGTCCACAAAGAAGCAATATAATCTCCTCTTCCTCACTCTTGCCTGATCGATCAGGCATCTCAGGGTGAAGATGTGGTCAATGGTAGAGTAATCTCGTCTGAAACCTGCCTGACCTAGGCCCTGATCCCCTTCCTCTCAGCGAGAGTACTCAACTCTCATCAATGTAGAGACCAAAGAGGGTGGGTGAAAGAGGGCACCCTTGCTTCACCTCGATAGTGCTAGCAAGTGAATCAGATAAGCCTCCTGGACATCTGACTCTACCACTCTCGTATAAGGCGTAGATCCCCCATATCATCTCCTTTGGAGCTCCGATATCAAGTAGTCGTCTGAAGAGTCGTTCCCTAGGAACCGTGTCAAATGCTTTGCGGAAGGCCACAAAGAAGCAATATAATCTCCTCTTCCTCACTCTTGCCTGATCGATCAAGCATCTCAAGGTGAAGATGTGGTCAATGGTAGAGTAATCTCGTCTGAAACCTTCCTGTCCTGGGCCCTGATACCCTTCCTCTCAGCGAGAGTACTCAACTCTGTCTCTAGTACCGCCCCATATAACTTGGCCAATATAGGGCCAAGCATGATCATCTGGTATGTAGCTGGATCCATAGTATCACCGTACTCACTGTTGTAACCTGATCAGGAATGGTATTCCGACGTCAGCAATATCGTTAGTAACCTGGACGTTTGTAAGCTTTTCTTGACGCGCCTATTGCAGGTTGGGAATTTTGGGGATTTTAAGGTCGATTTGTGCCAATGTGACCGCCATTCTCTGAGATCTTTGCTTGGATTCATCTACAACACTACAAAAAAGCTATTTGATTCGATTCGCCTGTTGCTTAGTGGCTTTAGGCTTCAGCCATCACTCTGAGAAGACAAGACTTAGGGACTTGTCACACAATTGTTCAAACTTCTCTATTCAGCAAGTCGGCAGTCAAGTGTGAAGACTTGTGAGCAATCCTTCAGTCATAAGTCACATACTACAAATTAAAGTCTACTATCTATGACTCTATAGTAAGACTCTAAGAGTATGTACACACTACATTGCACATCATTAAGACTATAGTATGTACTCTAAAATATGTATAATGTAGAGTCTAGGCTGTACATCATTATTCATATATAATACATGTGTCATGATGTCCATTGTCATGATGTTGAATGTAATCATGTATCATCATTCATCTACTGTTGACAATTTTTATTGTCAATTGATGCGCATGCATGATGTGCTATTCACAATGTCATTGACAATTGTAGACAAAGGTGCGGTGTACACTATAAACAATCATCATAAATCATGTGCTTAAGCCTGTAAGGCTTCAGCATATTATTAAATCATTAACTACTTATGTGCATTGATCATTTGCTGATTGTACATCATACATGATACATACATTCTAATTGGAATGATTTTTGGGGTGTTTTGTACATGCCTAAGATGGCAAGAGAAGAATGGGTTAATGATACAACATTATGAATGAATGAATTATGAGATTTTGAATCAATGGATCAATGTTTACTTCATTGTATATACATATAATACTATATATATTCTTAGTTTTTTCTCAAAAAATTAGGTCATGTCGGTAAACGTCAAAAACAATTTATCGTACCCGTCAAACGTCGGCTAAACGTCAAAATTTAGAAGTCAGAGAAACGTCGGGAACAACTATGACCTGACTTATGAATGGGCACTATGGTGTGTTTAGTCCATGAGTCAGGGAACCCTTCAACCAATGCACAATTGGAGAGGTGGGCAATGAAAGGTGCGAGAGTCGTGCCTCCGTAAATGAGGTGCTCTGCCTGTAAACCGAAATGGTCATGAGCCCTGCCATGCTATAGACGGGCAATAGCGCGTCCCGCCATAGTGGGTGTGAAGAAGTCCGAGGTGGTAGGACGTGAGCTCTGCGGCCTGGGAATGGGGGGCTGGTATGGGATCTCGTATAGGTTCCGTGCATAGTTATGCCAAGTGCTCGGGTCTCGGATGGGTGTTTGCTGTCTTCTCTCTCTCAAATGTCGCCATGCCACTCGACTCATGAGCAAATGGTAAATATCCCAGTACTGTCTTTCCTCCCAATCTCGCCGTTTGGGGCGAGTAAGGCTCTGCATGCGATGCTGTGCCTGTGTGTGTGTAATATCCCCTCTATGCTCTGAAATCCGTAGGTGCTTCTGTGGCTCACGACAATCTGCATCATACCAGCGATTCTGGGGCATGGATCCTGTGCGTGGAGGGTGTATATGGGTGCGGTATGGGAAGGTGCGGAGAGCTTAGTCCTGTAGGATGGTGGTGATCTATGATGTAAGAGTGTCCAAGGGTGAGAGTGGATCCTGGGAGAGTAGACTGGTATGTAAATGGTGTGCATAAACGTGTGAGAGCTTGTGTGTGAAGTGTATCGTAGTGTGTGTCTCAGTGGGTGAGGGAGGGTCTAATGGAATAGGAGATGAAAGTGTGAATGTGATAAATGTATGGTCAGCACCAAGTGGGTGTCGTCCAATACTAAGTGAGGGGATGAGTGAAGCTCCAGAGATGGTACCCAAAATGTAGTCGACTTTGCTCTCACCTCCCCCGTGAAGGAAGCAAGTAAGTCCGCCCGAACCTGGCCAACGGTGCATCCCGTTATATATAACGAGATGGTGTCTGTTGCCCAACTCAAGCATGTGTTTTCCATATCCGGTGGCATCCTGATCCATATGTGTTGACACTCTATTGATGCATGTCTCCTCTGGATCTCTTCCCCTCATGAGATGTGGATGATCCATGTCGTATACCTCGCATTGACGTGACTGGGTGTGGCCATTGAAGTCCCCCATAAGGAAGACTTCACCTAAGGTGCTTTGTATGGTGAGTCTTTGTCTCGAATCGATCCTCCAAAGTCCTGTCCTGCATACGGGATCCACCTAGTGGAAAGTAGCATATCGCAATGTAAATCAAGCTACTTGGTGCTATCTCCATGCGAACCCACATGTATCGTGCCTCCTCATCTCTCCCTATGATATGGATCCTGCTCTGTATCTCCTGTCTAAATATGATGGCAACACCTCTCGACCCTCGCGCTGTACTTTGTCTCATCGCGGTCCTGAATGCAGATTCCCAGTGAAAACCTGCAACCTGCAATGCGTGGTAGGCCTCTCTCTAGGCTCTCATGTATCTCTGTAATGCAAGCAAAGTCATGTGACTCCAGGATATCCTCGAGTCTGTCTGGTCGTGTCCAGAGTGCTCTGTTGCAATTCCACACCACTTCTCTGAGTGGCGCCTCCTGGTGTAACGATGTCTCATAGACCGCGTGGCCCTATTCGATAGGGAGTCTGTCTATGAAGATCTTACCATCTCGATAAAAGGCCTTCCTTCCCTCTCGGCGTGCTTGGAGTATCTGTGGCGTGCAAGCACGTCGGTGTGCTACCTGCATCCTCGTGAGGTCCGCGTCCATGTAGAGAGCGCTGCCTGCTAGTCCACGTAGTATTGATCGACTTCTAAAAAAGGCGGTCCGCTTCTCCTCGGAGCTCATACGAAGGATGAGTGCTCGTGAACGAGATGTATCCCTCCCATCCCTCCATGTGCATGTGAAGGGCATGTTCTCGTATCCAAGGCGGCGGCAAAGGTCGGTGGCTTCAGCTTCTGGTGATGCTC
>CM035412.1:132970772-132975772 GCA_020310875.1 Ceratopteris richardii | reverse complement strand
GGGGGATTTTAATTTGGCGGAATCACGGGGATACCTACATAGAAGTGCTTGTAGTCATCTGCTTAGTCCTACTGCGGAGCGCATGCTTATGGTCGCTAGGATAGGGGGGCTGTATTTGGCTAAGAGATTGGAAGGGAGAGGTAAGAGTAAGTGTCCCCTTCGCGTTGAGGTGGAGAGATATGGTTTCCTATCACATGTGAGGGTGGAATGCAGAGTGGTGGCAGCTCTTAGGGGGAGGTGGTTGGATTCTCTTATCAACGGTTTGATTTAGCGTTTGGATTATGGCCCCGTGTTTCCCGTGGTCTTGACCCTTATCCTCCTTGGAGGGGAGGCTTGCGGAGTTCGCTTGACCCATTGGGTTAAGCATAGTCCGCACTCTAGGGAGGGAGTAGCTAAGTTTGTCTTGGTTGCTTCCTTCCTCGGTGAGGCTATTCCCAAGTATATGAGAGCTCTCTTTGATAATTGACAGATCCTCTTCGGAGGAAAGGAAGTCATTCTCCCATCTGATCCCTCTTGGGTCCCGTTTGCTAGTGTGTAAGAACGATTTGGCAGAGGGAAATGACGATTAATGGGCTGAATTTGCGAGAACTCTGGCACTTCATGTTATGGGCATAGCTTCACCGGTCGCTAGTGATGAGATTGGAGACTCAAAACTGGTGTGCGGACTCCTCTTGTGAGCCGACGCTCCTTGTGGGTATGGCGTTCCTTTTTCGAGAACACGTCGGGTAGGCAGTTTAGCTTGGTGAGGAATTCGTTCCAAGTCCGCATACTCTAGTGTCGTGACCGGGGCATTGGGTATCTCACCGCACTGATTCCTCGGGATTAGTTGACCACAATCTTCGGGTTGCAAGGTCACGTATAAGTCTTCTTCGGAAGATGAAGTGGCGGATAGATTCTACCTTCTGAGCGGGTTAGCCTCCTTGGGCCCCCACCCCTGACTCAGAAAATAAAAAAATGACAACATTTTGATGATCTCCAAGCTTAGAGCTATCAAATGAGGTAAAGACCTTAATAAGCAAAAAATTAGGGTTAGGGTTTTCTCCCAAATCTGATCTCTGATGACTGCATGTCATATACCATTAGAAAGCTCTCTTCAAGCTCTACAAGATAGGCTCATAAAAATTTTACCCAATTTTTGTGCCAAAAATGACTAAGTACCAAAATTAGGGTTTTTGCCCTAATAGGATTTGGACTGATCTGACATTGATTTCCAACAATCCACCTTGCAATGTCATATTGGTACAAACTGAACTGGATATGTAACTTCATTCATTTGCAAACTGACACAAGCTTCAATCTTGTCCTTCAAGATTGATCTTCAAACTTTTTCTTCAAAAGTCTTCTTCAAAACTGAATTTGAACTTCTTCAAATTTCAGAAAACTGAATTTGCTGAATATGAACCATAATACTTGAGAAAATATGCAAACTAGATATCCAATAGTGTTAGCATATATCAAACAATCACGGCTTGACAATATACCTAGCATGAATTGACCCGAATCTGCTCTCTCTTGTCTTCTCAAACCTGTAAGCATACACTAGGATCCATATATTTGCATTTACCTTACGAAAGGTTTCTCAACGTACTTCTGCTGAGTCATGTAAATACACTAAACAGAATCAGCAACTGAATCGTGGGACTTTTGATTGACAACTCACAACTTAGTGTATTATGAACACTAGCTGGTTCATCTTTGACTGTACTCAACTCAACTCATGAGTGTCTCACCAAAGTTTCATATCTTTGATGTCATCTTGTCTTTATCCTTGTTCTATCTGTAAGTCTTTCATACCTCTTTTCTTCAAAGTTTGGTATAATCATATATGTGTGCACTTCATAAGTAACAAACCTCTATGAAATATCAAGCTTCTCTTCAATAGAACTCAAGAACTTTCTCCTGAACAGGAACACCTAACAGGAACTTTCTCCACACATTCTCCTTCTTCCTTCTTCTTTCAAAGCTGGAACATAAAGAGAAACTGGCAAAGGAAATATAGGAATACATGTAGGTATGACTATGCATTCTTTCACATATGGCTGAAAATAAGTCTTCATGTTTTGTCACCCCCTCTATGATTCAACACTAGTATCCAGAATTCTTCAAATTATATTAGACTTTATGAAATTTGGAATGTCTTCCTTCTTTCAATAAATCTGATCTTCAGTGATCAATACTTGTATCTGAAACAAAATCTCTGAACCCTTTTTATTAGCACTGCGTAGTTGCTAATAGCTTCCACTGTTATTTCCTCAGCTTTCCATATTATAGAATAAGGTTAGCTGATCTATTACATGATAACAAAAACCTTGATAAAAGCACTTTAGGACTCATAATCTTCTGCAACATAACAAGTATCTTCTTCTATTTCTCTGCAACACTAATATGAAAGAATCTGAATCTTTGACTTACTTCTTTCAATAATAAGAACTTTTACAAACAACGGATAGACAACTGACTCATAAATACTCAAGATCATCAAGATCATTCAAGATCTATCAAGATCTCTCCAACAAAATACTTGTGTAGAATCTCTTCTCATCAAATCTTCACGTCTGAATGTTTGATTTGTTACCTGAATGTCTCTAAGTGTCCATGTTTCTTGGGAACTCTAGAAGCTGCAAGTTGATACTTCATATCTTCATATTCTACTCCGGTGAAATCTGATAGTATCTGCTTGTCTTTCTTTTGGCTAACTCCACTTCTCAATCAAGTGATAGGATCTGATGGAACACCTTTTTGAATACAAACATGGATCCAAAAATCAAGACAAACATTGAAAGTAGATTCTTCAACTGATTGGTACTTCAAAAAATCTGAATTTTTCTGAATTTTTTGAAAATACTGAATTTTCTGAATTTTCTTGAAAATACTGAAATTTCTGAATTTTCTGAATTTTCTGAAAATACTGAATTTTTTGAAAATACTGAATTTTCTGAAAATACTGAATTTTCTTTATGAAAAACTCTGAATTTTCTGAGTATACTGAATATACTGAATATACTGAATATGAGGTAACTTTTCCGAACAAAAAACCTCACTCTAAGTCTCCAACATCTGCCACAAATACTCTTTAACCTCAAGAGTTAGATAAAGAAGAAAAATACTTCTCTGCAACTTGTCATATACCAAGTAACTCTGAATTGACACTCCAAGAATTCTTTGAGGGAATATATAAGCTGCCGGCTTCAAAATCTTCAACTTATACATAACTCATACACATATGAGTCAAAACATATAAGCTGTCTTAGATATTTGCTTCTTTTCTTTCTCTCAATGCAATTCTTTGTCAAAACCTACTAAAACATGACCAAGTATAATGCAAAACAAGAAACTGCTTCTTCTTTAAACTATCTTCTTTACACAAGATGTTCTCGTAGACTTGTCTTGGATCTAGAGGATAAAAGTAGGAAAAGTATATGGAAAATATAAGAGCAAAAAGGAAGTCTTACTTTCCCTTTGGAATTGTTGGACTTTCTTCTTCTGCATCTTTCTACCACCGGATGATGTCAACATCTTCAAACTTCTCTTCCATACCTTTTGTTCTCTTCATCTTGAATTAGCAAGAACTCTTAACTTCTTCAAATGATTTTTTTTCTTCCTCTAGTGCTAAGAGTAAGAGACAAAACAAACATGGTATATAAATAGAAGTGAACATAGAAGATAAAACATGCTTCTACCATCTCAACTCCATCTCCTCGTATGCTGAATACTGAATTACCTCTCTAGGTACTAATTTTTATCAACAAAACTTTCAACCCTGTGTTTGCTGAAAACAAAACTGATCTGATTTCCAAATTTGTCTTCTTAGATGAGCTTTCTTGCCATGAAAGAGATCTATCAAAACTGTCAAGAACAACCTCTAGATACTTGTTTTGATGTAGCTAATGCTTTAACTATCAAATTAACGAAAGTGTTTAAAAACACTTCTTGAATCCTTCAAATCTCTTCATAACTACTCCTTTAAGATATGACTTGCAAATGACAGTCTCATAGTAGAAACTAATACCTGTGATTTGATGTTGATCTGGTTCCTTCATCTTCTCCAAACCATTGTTTCTCCTTCAATTTGAAGTAGCCTTCTTTTCATCAAGTCTTGGTCTTCACACAATACTCCTGTAAAGTATCTTTATTCTTCCAAAAGTATTTGGCTGATAACAGATCATCAACTTCATACTCCACACTGATAAATAAACATGTGACTGGATTGTCTAATTCTAAAGTCTTTACTCATCTAGATTAAGTGTGTATGTCATATGTCAAATGTTAGAAGATGCTCTGAAATCATATTTGTAAACCTGGGCGCTCTGATACCAAATGTTGGAAATTAGGTAGGCCCATAACAAATTCCAGAGGTCCCATAGGTCCAAGATCTACAACATAAATTCTAGTATCTTCCAATATTGACAAACATGAGCATACCACACTTAATCATACAATGATGAGACAAAGATAGAGAGAGATTAGATAACATGTTCAAAGTGTTACGTAAGCCACTGCCTACTCACACTATCATATATACAAATGTCAAATTACAATGTGGGAGTCAAACCCTCAACCACTCTATGTGAACAGAAATAGATGGAAGAGTGTATGTAAAAAATTTACAAGAATATTCAGATGTAGGAACAGAAATTTGAATATGTATGAGATGTATGACCTGATAGGTTGTAGAAGACTGTATATGAGTGACAGAAAGAGGAAATATCAGATTGAAACTGATATTCAGCAAACCCTAATCTGATTTTAAGCTATGGAAGATCCTAAATCAGATGTGTGTGTGATAGATCACATACTTATGGGCATAGAATGCTAACATGTTGCTCACAGAAATCCTCATACTCATATGGAAACACCTTCTCTAACACCTCATCTGAATGCATGTAGCATGCATGTACTAATTCTCCTTTATGTATGCTGAATAGGACTCCTTGAGATATGGATGCCACCGCCTCCATAAGCTCCAAGTAGTACCTGTGTGCATCAAGAGAATATGTACC
>CM035412.1:132955772-132960772 GCA_020310875.1 Ceratopteris richardii | reverse complement strand
TACTGCAGAGCAGATTCGTTGGGATGGCAGAGATGCCTAGGCACATGCATTGATAGCTTTGTCTGTCAAACGTGCCATTATTCCTCACATTCGCTCTTGTAGAACAGCAAAGGATGCTTGGGATACACTTACCACTTTGTACCAGGCTAGGAATGAGGCTCGTGTTGCTTACCTATGAAAACAGTTGGAGAGTGAGCACATGAATGAAGGTGATTCGATGGACAGTTTTCTTACAAAGATCAAAGACCTGAAGGAACAATTGATTTCTGCTGATGAGGTTATACCAGATAGCTCACTTGTGCAGACCGTTCTGAATGGCCTTCCTGATTCATATCAGAGTTTTGCCTCTACTCTTCGATTGATGATGAAAGGCAATCCGAATGCTTTGTCATTTGAGGAATTAGTCTCTGTTCTGTTGCAGGAAGATCAGTCCAGGCAGAACAGGTCCATTATGCGTGTTGCAGATCACGCTTTGCTGGCTAGTCAGAAGGGCAAAGGAAAATGGAGCTCTTCTACTAGTAAGCAGAAATCTGCAAATGCTGCACAATCGAAGAACCAAGATAAAGATGAGAAGAAATCAGAAAAGCAGAAATTGTTCTGCAAGTACTGTAAAGGAAATGATCATATTATAAAGAACTGTCCAAAACTGGCTGCTAAAGAGGCAAAGAAGAAAGAGGCTGGAATGGTTGTTGCAGAGGCCTCTACACCAAAAACAGAGTCTGCAAATCTTGTGCAGGAAGAAGAATGGGCGTTTACTACTGTCTGCAGTTTTGACCCATCTTCTCATGATCAGTGCATGTCTGCAGTAGACTCAGATGTTTGGTACTTTGACAGTGGGGCGACCAAACATATTACCTCGCAGCACAGTTTCTTCTCTTCACTCGAGCCTGCCCCTACAGGGAATACTGTCACATGCGCCAATAACTCCTCTTATCCTGTTATGGGAGTTGGTAAGATCATTCTGACTACTGCTGATGGTAGTTCTTTCACTTTGTCAGATGCTTTATTTGTGCCAGGGATCAAAAAGAACCTGTTATCAGTTTCTTCATTAGCCAAGATTGGCTTGGTTGTGAAATTCGTTGATGACAGGTGTACAGTCCATGATCTCTCAAATGGCGATGTGATTATTGCTTCTGGCCTTTTATGTCGTGGGCTGCATAAGCTCATAGACTATGAAAAATCTGTGAATGATTCGGCATGTGCAGTTCATGATTCTCAGGCTATGTCAGATGCAAAGCTTTGGCATGCACGCTTTGGTCATCTGAATTTTGCTAGTTTGTTACGCCTGCAGAAATCTAAAATGGTGTCCTCTTTGCCCAAACTTGAGGCACCTGGAAAACATGTTTGTGAAGGCTGTATTTTGGGCAAAATGTAGCGTTCTTCCTTTCCAAAAGATGGTTCAGTTCGGGCTATGCAGAAATTGCAGCTTGTACATAGTGATGTCTGTGGTCCTATGCAGACACCCTCTTTTGGAAATTACCTTTACTTCGTGACTTTCATTGATGATTTTTCCAGGCATGCATGGGTATATCCACTCAAAGCAAAGTCCGAAGTGTTCATGTGCTTCAAACAGTTTTTGGTTTTGGCTAAAAATCTGTGAGCATGTAAAATGGGCACCCTCCGTTCTGATCGAGGGGGGGAATATATGTCTTCAGATTTTAATGCATTTCTGGCTGAACGTGGGATAAAACACCAGTGTACAGTGCCGTATACACCTCAACAGAATGGAGTTGCTGAACGAAAGAACAGGTCACTCATGGAGATGGCGAGGTGCATGGTCAAAAGTCAGGCTTTACCACATAGTTTCTGGCTTGAGGTTGTCATGTGTGCAACATATGTACTGAACAAGTGTCCCACGAAAGCGTTGCAGTCTATCACTCCATATGAGGCTTGGCATGACCGCAAGCCATCTGTTGCTCATCTGCGTGTTTTTGGTTGTTTGGCATATGCATTAGTGCCTGAACAACATCGCAAAAAATTGGATGATAAGGCAGTAAAATGTATTTTTGTTGGGTACAGTTCTGAAAGTAAAGGCTATCGTCTGTATCATCCACAGACTAAACGCATTCTGGTTAGCCGTGATGTTGTCTTTGTGGAAGATGCTATTCAGCCATTGCTTTCATGTACTAAGGAGACATCTGTTAGCTCCAAAGACATGTATGATACTTTGATGCCTCTTTTTACAGGTGGACAGGCTAGCGCTGGTCCTAATGAGGCAACTTCTCAGCCTTTGCAGGTTTCATATGATGATGCAGATCATTCCATTTCTGATGCAGATTTACATGATGCACTTGTTGATGAGAGAGCTGATATTGAACAGGCAAAAACTATGCCAAAATTGCTGGTGCAGACTTTGCGTGACAGCAAATTAGATGCACCTTTGTCATATCGTACTCGTTCAGGCTCTCATAGTACCTCCTTTGCATCAGATTGCTATGTTATGGCTGCATCTAGTCTCTGTGATGAGAATGAGCCTGTTTCTTTTGATGAAGCACAAAATTCAGAAAATTGGATCGCTGCTATGCAATCTGAATATGATGCTATAATGAAGAATGGTACATGGTCTTTATGTGACTTGCCTCCTGGCAAGAAGGCCATTGGCACTAAGTGGGTATACAAGCTGAAGCGTAAACCTGATGGTACAGTTGACAGGTATAAGGCTAGGCTTGTTGCAAAGGGTTATGCGCAGGAAAGAGGCATTGATTTTGATGAGACCTTTGCACCTACATGCCGTATGACTAGTGTTCGGAGCATTTGTGCACTTGTAGCCCATCATGGTTGGAATGTACATCAGTTGGACATTAAAACAACATTTCTGAATGGTGACTTGCATGAAGAAGTGTATGTTTTTCAGCCCCGTGGCTTTGTGCAGAAAGGGCATGAAAACCAGGTGTGCAGGCTAAAGAAGGCGTTATATGGTTTAAAGCAAGCAGCACGTGCTTGGTATGAGAAAATACATGCCTATCTGATTGCACATGGTTTTGAGAAGAGTCCAACTTAAAGCACCTTATATGTTAAGCGTGCTAATGATGTTTGATCATTGTTGTCTATGTAGACGACACGCTGCTCACTGGTCCTCTTGAGAAGCATATTGCTGATTTCAAGGCTGATTTGCATGCCTCATTTGAGATGTCTGATTTGGGGCATTTGCATCACTATTTGGGCATTCAGTTTATGCAAGTTGATGGTGGAATGGCTTTGTGTCAAACGAAATATATTGACACATTATTGCAACGTTTTTGGCCTTGAAGACTGTAAGCCTATTGCCACTCCTATGGAGACAGGTTTACGATTGAGTCTTCATGATGTTGGAGATGCATTTTATGCTGTTCTTTATCAGCAGGCTGTTGGATGCTTGATTTCCTTATGCATTACTCGGACAGATATTCAGTTTGCTGTCTCACAGATGAGCAGGTTTATGCATTGCCCAGGAGTCACGCATTGGAAAGCGGTTAAGCACATCTTTCGCTACTTGAGTGGTACTCGGCTACTTGGCAGTTGCGAGGAACCCTGTGTTCCATGCTCGCACCAAGCACATTGAGGTGCATTATCACTATGTCAGGGAGAGGTTCTCTGCTGGGGAGATCAGCTTGGCATATGTGCCCACGCAGGAGAACATTGCAGACCTTTTCACGAAGGCTCTGCCTAGGGAGAAGTTTGAAGCTTTCCGCAAAGCTTTGGGCTTACTTCCTTTTGTGGAGTGATTTCCACATAGCTCGGCACTTCCTTATACATGAGTGCCAGCTCCTTGTTCACCGCATCACTCCCAGGGGGGATTTGTTGATATATTTAGGTAGTGATGTGTGTGAACACTCTAGGACCGCCGGGGCACTTTTTTCCCTCTTTGGGAGGTTTTTTTCCCCCGGCTTGTATATACGCCTATTGCCCTAATGGGCTACTTATCTTTGTACATTCTCTAGTAATACATTCAGTCTTGTGTGTTGTGCTCCAAGCTTCTTCTTCTTCCTTGTGCTGTTCGCGTGCTTCCGCAGACGTCTAACTCCAACAAACTTGGCCTATGAGACAAAATCATATACAACTGTGGTAATCTCTGTGTAGCAATGGAAAGAAAAAAAATACTCGCTACATAAAACTGTGTAGGCGGAAAACAGCAAAGGATGGTGGTACCTGTAATGAGGAGGTAGTGGGAATAAAATAATGGTGCCTGAGGGGAGAGTGGCTCTGGCTTAGTTGATAATGACCACCTGATAAAAAGGGGAGCCATGAGGGAGTGAATATGTATACCCTAAGTGCTGATGATGGGTGGAGGTGGGTGGAGTATATGGTACATCGGCGGCGGTAGGAGTGCCTCCTGGAGGAAGCCTGTCCAAGTGGTGGTAGTGCGCCTATGCTCCATCATGTAGTCGTGGGCTATCCTGATGCGTGAGATATCCTCATGGTGTAGTCGTGGTCGTCGGTACCCAACCAGATGTGGTCGGTGTCGCACTCTCTGTGCCGCTGCCTGCTGGAGTGTGAGCCCTATGCCTCTGGGAGGCGGGTCCGTCCGATGTAGACCAACACGCTCAAAATACTGAGTAATAGTCTGCTGGGTTCTCACCCGTGTTTGGTGTGTAGGCTCTAGCATCTGATCTTGTCTCTCATATGCAGCCATGAGGAAACGCCCCATCCTCCGCTGGTCTGCAGTGGTCATGCATAATTGGAGTGACTCCTCTATCTGGAACTGTGCTCGTAGGTCCGAGTATGCCGGACATCTGATAACGAGGTGCTCCTCACTCTCTATCTCTGTATGGCATATTGGGCACCACCTCTCCTCTCGAGGGACTCCTCTAGCCCGACCCCTCTCGATCTCGAGCTGATGTGATGAAACTCAAAGTTGCCCAATGATGACTCGAAGGTGGTGTGGTAGGTATGTCTGCATGTAGCGTGGAGTCTCAATGAAGCCCTGGTCTGAAATCCGTAGAAAATGCTCACGGTAGTGAAGCATTTTCGGTGTCAATGTCCTCCCCGGGCTCATCCATGTCCTCTGTATGTATGTATGC
>CM035412.1:132915772-132950772 GCA_020310875.1 Ceratopteris richardii | reverse complement strand
TCATGCAGCTCATTTACTTTAGATTATTTTGGACGAGAGAGGTCTCTTGTTTTATTATGTAAAGAATTGATAGTATCATCTTATGTTCTCCTTCCAAAAAACAACTCAGCATCACTCTACCAGAATCCACACATACACACCCACCCGCACACACACACAACCCCCCCCCCCCCCCCCCCCCCCCCCCGGCTTTTTGTTTTCCTTTCCCTTTCTTTTCTTTCTTTCGCTCTTACATTTTCCTGGTTCCATCCTTTCCATTACATAAGATGCTAGATTTGGTACCAGCTATGGAACTTTTGAAGTCTGACTACTTTACAAAAGCATCATGTAATCAACACTTGCTGGTTCATGGTAGTGGAATTCTGGTTTATCTAGATGGACTATAACTATGAATTAAGGCTTGCCCACCTATCACTAGAATCACTTTATCTTAGTCGCTATTCACTTTTAGATCTTTGAAATTTTTATAGAACTTGGAAATAACGAATCAATATGTTTTTCTAAAATTTTGATCTTTGTGTGCGTTTCTTATTCTTTGGAGTTATTGAGCTTTCCAAAATATTTATTTTATGGGTTACTGAAAAAATCATTATTATTATTTCATTTTATACTTATATTCATATTTATTTATTCCTTCTTCTCGTTTGTTTGTATGTATGTATGTATGTATGTGTACATACGCACATATGTATGTACCTACGTACATATGTACGTACGTACGTATGTACGTACGTATGTATGTATGTATGTATGTATGTATGTATGTATGTATGTATGTATGTATGTATGTATGTATGTATGTATGTAATGCATGTATGTATGTATGGGAATAACAACATTCCAGTATGTATGTATGTATGTATGTATGTATGTATGTATGTATGTATGTATGTATGTATGTATGTATGTATGTATGTATGTATGTATGGGACTAACAACATTCCACCCATCATCGAATTGAGAGGAATGATGTCGTCCAGATAAGATCATCCTCCTCATACATGTGGCCATATGTACGGGTGCTCTTCTCGTACTGGCCTTCTCTCCATGCGTAATGATTGAACTCGATCCACGTTGAATGATCAAGCCCTTCTCACGATCGTGGACCACTCTGATGCCTCTACTGGTACTGGTAGAACTCTAGGTTTGCCTCATATCTATAGAGGATAGCTCTCTATAAAGCTGGGCAAATAGGAACTCCTCATTCTCGTGCATCTCACCCCCTGGGCGAGGTGTGGTGCTCAATAATGGCCAAAATGTATCTACATCAACCTAAAATAGAAAGAATTTCATATAGTCATTTACAAATTCATACATTATAATTTATAATTTATATATAAAAATTAAATTACACTTACTTGCTTCAATGTCTCCATGTTTGGTATGTTCTCCAACATCCTCAAGTTAGTATGGCAGTAAATCAACTTCTCTATCTCCTGAAGGCTAAGCCTATTCCTCACTTTTGTATGGATAAGAGAAAATGTACTCTAGTTTCTCTCATAGGCTCCGGATGAGCAATCTTGTGAGCCCTAATAGCATATGCAGATAAAATGGAGAAGCTGAATCCAAAATTCTGCCACCAAAAAAGAGACTTCACCATCGAAGCCCTATCCCAACATGAAGGGAATGTGAATGCTGAGTTCCCTCTCTCATCCAAGCAACAAGGGATCTGCTCTAACATATCATTATGCAAGTGAGAGGGAACAACTCGTCACATGTATGAAAGTCTATCCGAAAGTAACTTGATATAGTGTCGGGCTTTTAAATGCAGGATGCAATAGACCGGCAAATCCATGAATGGGTCTATGTATCCATGTCATCTCCTCAATGTCACCTAATGAAAAAAGAAATAGCTTATAAGTACTTGAAAATTATTAATTAAAGAATGAAGCATGCTTTTCAATTTAGTAATTTATAATATTTCTTACCTCAAGCATCTCATTGGCTTGCTCCATAGTCACAAGAGTGGCTCCCCTAATATCATCTATGGCTCTCATCATATGTATGAGGAGCCCCAATGTTGCACCCTCACAATCTGTCATGCACAAAACTCTATAAATAGGTGTCAAAATATTTAAGGCTCACTTCATGTTCTCCCAAAACTCCTCATCAAAGCATAGCCTCTGCATGCTTTTGGATTCCTCTAATGAGCTCTCATCCCAATCATTCTGTAGAAAAGAGGCCACTGTCTGTCTAAGAGGGATTTTGATCTCAAGTAGGCATGAAAGCACAATCCACATATATGCCAAGCGAGTGGTAGCGGGCTTTTTTATTTCAAGCTTACTATGCTCTCCGAACATGGATATCACTTTCCCTTTCTGTGAGAAAAATGTCACCAAGTTAGAGGCTTTTTGTGTGCAAGCTGGTACCCATGAAAGCTTACTTGCAAATAGAAACATCCACACATACATCATGATAACGATTCATGAAAGCTAGAAACATATTATATACAAAATTCAAATTTCATGCATACATGCATATGCATATGCACATGTGTCATGCACATGCACGTGCACGTGCATTGTGCGCATGTGTGGATAGTAGATCTACATGATTCATGAGCATTGTGCAAATGTGTAGATACTAGATCTACATGATTCATGAAGCATGATAAATTTTAAAAACTTAACACAAAAATAGAATTACATATATCCTCCATCAATAGATCAAGGCAATGTGTAGCACAAGGAATCCACACAATATGCTTATATTCTTCCTCTAAGAGCTTTCCTATATGTCTACAATTGCTTGCATTGTCGGTTACAACTTGTACTACATTTTCCGCTCCCACCTATGCATATAAAGTTGAAATTTCCAAGGACCAATATATTATCAATGATCATTAATGAAAAATATTGAAAATTCAATTGCAAAAATTACAAATAAAATAGAGTCTAGACTATAGGATTAAAGTCAATAAATACATTAAAGATTTTACCTCCTCTATTGCTTTCTTGATATGCCGATATATGAAAGCTCTAGTGGTCTTCTTTCCCTTTTTGCCCACCTCTACCGCACATAGAAAGAGTGTACCAATTGGTCATGATATAAGAATGTTAATGATACTCCTATTCTTTCTCTCTCTCTCTCCATCCATAGGAGAGGATGGTGCATCCATATGTAGACCATTTCCCTCTCATTGGAAGATGAAGAGATATCAATTTTCTTCTTCTCTTCATTAATTTTTTTCCTTCTTAAATCCGAACAAGAAGGCTCCATCCATCCTTGACATGCGCCCACCTCCGAGATTGCCTTCATAGTAGTCTTCTATCGCTTTGAATTCAAAAGATTAAAAGACAAATTTTTTAAATTACCAATTTAGTGATCTCTGAATCTGCGATCTTTTGCTTCTCCTTGAGCCATGTGAGGGATGTCCTTGTATGCCCCGGAGCATCTCCTGATTCACCTTGCCTTTGATATGTAGAAGTTGTCACAGTTGGTGATTGTGAAATATTTGGCGCATTTGATGCTTGAAAATGAGATTGGGCATCTTGTGATGTTTCAGGGACATTTGAGTGGGTTGATGGTTGAGGAGGAGAAGCATTATATCCTCTTACATGTGAAGGACCATCGGATGAAACGCCCAAATGCTTATGCCTAATATCATTGGCAATGTGGTTTGGTATTTCTTTACATGCTGCCACTTGCCCGCCAACCTTTGTGAGGTGTTGTATGAGCCTTGTAGCTCCACTAATATACCTCTTTTCACAATATTTGCATGTCCAATGGTGTGAATTGGACTTCTTGGTATCCTTTTCAACTCCAATGCAATGGAGAGTGAAAGCTTCATGTTTATCTTTCACCATTGCTATTGGATAATTAAGGGTTGCAAATAAGGAAAAATGTGTTGTATGTGAAGCTTGGAATGCTAAGAGAGATAAATGGAATGATTGGGAAGGTGAGGGAGAGGCTATGCAGCATAGTTGCATCGCAATGCGTTGCGAACGATCTGCAACTTTGCCACCGCAACTTCGAATATTGCGATGTTCGCAACGCGTTGCTTTGCCTTCATTTTTTTTGTACCCAAAAATATATTTCTCTTAGGAGGCATAAGAAATTATCTAGAATCTTGTCAAAAATTTTCAATAGATGCAATCCAAAAATGTTGAGAATGAGGAAGATATAGAAAGCTTTTGAAGAGTACAGATTCATTTATGTACAATTTTTTTTTTTGGGCCTTATCATCTTGCAATAGTATGATGGTTTGGATTTCCCATGTTCTTCTTGTCATGCACATTCACATCTTGGACAAAAGTTTCATCTTTGGCCTTCAAAGCCAAGGGTTATCTTCTATGATGATTGATCTGACTACTGACATAACTGTGAATGGTGAATCATGTAGTGGTTAGTCTAGATTCAATAATCTATGCTATGTATGTCTTATACTATAGTTTATGGTATATCTAGTCATATCCCACCTCACATATGGCCATAGTTCAAAGAGAGTTTTAAAAACGAGTTTTTAAAACGGGTTTTAAAACGTTTAGTACGTAGGGTACTAAAAAAATGGAAATAAAAAACGAGTATTATATTTCTTCGCAACATCTTTATTTTTAAATTTAAAATAACCCATGAATAATGTATATCTAGCATTCCTTTACATATCTAGTGGTAAAAATACATAAAAGACTTTAATTTGCTACCTTATTGAAGATAGTATTTGCCACGATCCACGAAAGCTGACACATAGGTTTGCGAGCATGGATCATGGTTACATTGCTCTCAAATGATGGAGACATATGCATATTAGCTACTCAACTTAATTTGAAGTTGAGCAATCAACTCTTTCATGGTTTTTTGAGGTATGCAAGGGCATTTCTCAATGCCTTTATCTCCCAACCCAAGGGGATGAGCTTTCATGCTGCATGTGGGATGCAGAACCACCATAAACACCAATGCAATAATTGCATTGCCAAGAGGTAGGGTTATTGTCATATAGTTATGATGACACCACTCTACGCATGATGAAAGCCAATGGAAGGCTGAAGCTAATGGATAGTGAAAAGAAGCTCATGGCTTTTTATCTCTCATTTTCTGTGCAAGAAGAAGAATACTAACTTCTATAAGGGCTGAAGTTTGAAGGTTTAAAAGTGAATACTAAAAGGTCAAGGGTGAACCAAAGATGCTCAAAGAAATGCTCAAGGGAAGCAAGGAAGGGTGCTAAAGAGGGTACACACACTAAAACATTGCTCACATGTTGAAAACAGGAAAAACAACACTCAAAAAAAGCCCTCACATGATAAAAAACGTGAAAACGTATTAGAATGTTTAGGACGTTCCAGAGTACTAAACGTTTTTTATTTTCAGTAAAAAACGCGTTTCTTTTTAACTATGCATATGGCAGAATATCCAAAATATTAGAAAAAATATATATAAAAATTTTGAAAAATAAATCACTTTGTCGCAACGCCTAGCTCCAAAGGTTGCCATCGTTCCTAACCCATTGCTAACCCGTTCCGTTGCCGTTGCTAAAACGTTGCTTTCCACTATGCTAGGTAGGCTTTGGAGAAGGTTAAGAGGGTGAAGAGGAGGTGTAAGAGTGTGTAAAAGGGATCAAGGCCACACACATGCTGCACTGGAAGCAAAAACACGAGAGCAAAAAACTTTGAAATGAACCATTTTACACATCGAAAACCGAGTAAGTGAGTTTTTTTAATTTTCGTACGAGTTCGTATGAGTACGTACTGAAGAGTCGTACGTACGATTTTACTCGTACGCGTACGAGTACCAACTATGCACGGGTGAGTGGCATATCATTATATCCTCGCTGACGGCATATCTGTGATGCATCAGCCTCATGAGATGTTCCTTCAAAAAGTCCTGTGATCCTTATATGTAGTCCACGGACCTGATTGAGTCTCTCATCTTCAAATGTTTCTTGCACCTTGATGTATTCATCTCTTATTGTCTCTTCCTTTACCTCTTTTTTAATGTTTTTGCATACGACTTCAACCCAATTGTTTTGGGTTGATTCCACCTGTGATCTGACTTGCTCTCATATCATCTATTTTGGTAATTTCTCCCTCTTCCTTGGAGATCTTCAAGTGGATGATTTCTTCTTGAAGACAATGTGTTTCAGCTTTCCATTCATCCCTGTTTTCTTTGAGTTGTTTGATTGGATCCTCAAGAGCTTTTATTCTTTTTGTTGCTTTTCTCATCTCTAGATTAAGAGCCTTATTTGTCTCTTTTTTTTGCTTCTCTTATGGCCTTAATTATCATCTCCTCCACATCCTTCTTCTCTAGTCTTGCCATGTCCATAGACAAATCGTTGCAGTTGAGGCTCTTTGCGTAGCAAGAAGATGATAAAGAACCCTTAAATCAGTGCTTCACCTAAAATAGAGAAAGATTCGACACCATTGTTGAGAGAGGAAGGCTACAGAATCCTAGAAATAGAGTTTTGAAACCCTAAAATCCGAGGTATGCCTCCTTTGAAACCTAAAATTAGAGCGGAACCCTAAAATGTCATCTTTCTGAGCAGAGAAGGGTGATGGAAAAACTAACGAGGTGCTCTGTAGGTGATTAAATCCTTTATACCCTAGCTTCTACGATTTGCCCGCCACCCCTCTACAGGTCGCGAATCTCTGTACCAGGTACTACGATCTATTATGCTCTGCTTGCCACATCAGGCATGAACCCTAACAACAGGTGCCACCCCTCTGCAGTCGTGAATCCTAACAATAGGCGCGAACACGCGAGAGAGAGAGAGAGAGAGAGAGAGAGAGAGAGAGAGAGAGAGAGAGAGAGAGAGAGAGAGAGAGAGAGAGAGAGAGAGAGAGAGAGAGAGAGAGAGAGAGAGAGAGAGAGAGAGAGAGAGAGAGAGAGAGAGAGAGAGAGAGAGAGAGAGAGAGAGAGAGAGAGAGAGAGAGAGAGAGAGAGAGAGAGAGAGAGAGAGAGAGAGAGACTTTTTAACGTCTATTAGAGGCCAAAATCGGCCTATGAGACAAAACATATACATCAGTATGATCCAATCCACTGTGATCCCAAAAGGAAAATAAAGTGTGAGTACAAAAAACGGGTATAAAAAGGAGTGGATAATGACTGGCATCAAGGGTGTGGGGTGCTATGGGTATGCACTCTATATGCTCAATGGGTGAGATACAAATATGATATGCATAGGGAGGGGAGGCTCGATGGTATCACAACCCTCTAAATGCCTGGAGTGGGTGTAGGATATAATGCATCGGTGGGCAAGGCATCATGGCGATCCTCAAAATGCTGTGAACGTCCAAATCGACAGGGGTGTGCTGCTGAAGTCTCCATATCTGCATGTCATGGCGTGCGTGAATCACCTGAATCTCTCTCTGGTGTGGACTGGCTCTTCGGAGTGGGGGTCTCGAGCGTCGACGTTGTCGTCTAAGCTCCTCTGCTCTGTGTAATGTGACACCCCACATGGAGCTTGGTCCTCGAGTGGTCGTGGGTCTGAAAAAATCTGTAATATAAGTCTGAGGGGGGAGGAAGGTGTATCTCCATCTGTTGCTGGAGAAGTGATGCACGGCGGTGCTGGAGCTCTACTAGGAAACGACCTAGAGGGTGCTGGTCCTCTGTCCCCAATAAAGCCCTGATCTCTTTGGGCCCCCTGAAGAGCTTTGGGTAGCAGTCTCTGATGTCCTCATATGCCTGGCATCTACATGTGTAGTGCTCCTCGTCCTCCACCTCCTCTCGGCATATCCTGCATAATCTCTCCTCCCTCGGGGTATGTGTCGCTCGCCAAACCTCAATCTCGAGCTGGTGTGATGATACTGTGAGCTGCTTAATGGCCACTCTCTCAGCTGGTGCCATGTATGTATCCATGTATCGTGGTCTCTGAATGAAACCATCCGCTGTCACAGTCAGGAAGTGCTCTCTGTAGTGTTGCCTCTTTGTGGGAAGAGGCTCCCGTGGTGCTATCCATGTCTCCCTGACGTGTATCTGTAGTAGCTCCGGACGGATGATCCTATTCCTCTCCGAATGAGAGAGGGTAATGTGGGGGGAAGAGAGGTCATACTAAAAACGGGGGAGATCGGTAATGCTCATGCCATGGTCTGCTAACCATCGGTAGGTCTGTGCATACCATACTCTCTCATGCCCTGTCTCTGCCAAATGTCTAGAGCTCTCAAATGCAAGCTTGGTGAGTCGGCTGGTGGGGAGCTCTTTGACTCTGAGAATAAAGGTCACCAACTGGAAGAGGGCCTCCACTAGCATCGGTGGTGTGCTAAGCTCGGCTCGTATAATGTCATGTGGAACGGAGGGCTTGCTGCGCAGCAAGCGTGAGATCATGGTGACGTGGGGCCTCTCAATGTGCGTCCACATCGCCTACGTGATCCCTGGTGCCCATACCGCGACTGCGTACATCAATGCGGATGTCACTAGAGTGTCAAAGAACCACCCCTTAGTCTGGGGCTCCTGAAAATATGTCTGAAAGCAACGTCTCTCCAGTCTTGCAAGTGCCGCATAGCCTCGCGTCAATCTATCTCTCGCTGCCTGTGCCATGGAGAATACCCTGTGCTGCCCGAGAAGGTGACACCTAGGTAGACGTAGGAGTCCACTACCTCTATCTGTCCTCCAGCTGCATTGAAAGAGGCGCGATGGCGTACTGTCCTGGAGATATGGAAGATCATGACCTTGGTCTTGCCAAGGTTCACTGTGAGTCCTCTCTCCATGCAGAAGGTATCGAGCGCCTGTAAATGAGACTGCAACCCCTCCTGTGACTCTGAAAGCAAGACAATGTCATCAGCATATAATAGGATGTGTACTGGCATACCTCCGAGGTCTCCCATGGATGGCCCATAGCATGTCTGATGGTAGCTGTAACTCCTGGAGCCTCTGGAGTAGTCTCTCTCGAGGGACCATGTCGAAGGCTTTGCGGAAATCCACAAAGCAACAGTATAGTCTCTACTACCTCGCCTTCGCGCTCTCAATCAAGCAACGAAGCACGAAGATGTGGTCGATGGTGGAGAAAGTGCGGCGGAAGCCTGCGTGGCCGGGTGCTCTGATTCTGCTTCCTCAGCGTGTGTACTGAGCTCTGCCTCTACTACTGCCCCATAGATCTTGGCCAGGATATGGCCTATCATAATAGTCCTGTAGTTCCCTAGATCCATCATATGGCCGGACTTATGGATAGGCGTAATGGTATGCATAGTCCATGAGTTAGGTAATCCCTCAACCAAAGCACGGTTGAAGAGATGGGCGATCATGTGAGAAACTACATCCGCTGCGTATATAAAGTGCTCGCCCTGAAGCCTCGTGTGGTCTGCTGAACCATGCTGTAGCCTATGGATGGCCTGTCGTACCATGCGTGCCGTGAATAGGGTGGATGTCACAGGACGCGGTGTGGGAGGGATCGGCAATGGTGGCTGTCCTGGGACGTCATATAACCTTTGGGCATAAGTGTGCCAAGTTTGAGGATCTGCTATGGGTGTAGGTGGGCGTGGCTCACGTAGGACCCTCCATACGGTGGCACAATCCCTACTCATGAGAAGGTCGAACACAAGGTGGTTAGGTTCGTAAGGTTCGGTACAGGTAAGGTATGTGAACCGACTCTTACCTCGAGGATAAGGTTCGTAAGGTACGTTAGGGTATATATATATATATATATATATATATATATATATATATATATATATATATATATATATATATATATATATATATATATATATATATATATATATATAGATAGATAGATAGATAGATAGATAGATATATATATATATATATATATATATATATATATATATATATATATATATATATATATATATATATATATATATATATAGATATAGATATAGATAGATAGAGAGAGAGAGAGACATAATACATACAATGTATATACATATTATATATAATGTTGAATGTACATATTCACGAGTCACCTCACCAGTAATGAATCACGAGTCATGAATGATATCACAATTTACATGGCACTTGGGAGCAATGAGCATCAAGGTAATTTGAAACCAAACAATGTAGAATAAAGAAAACTTTAAAGATGATGCTACAAAATGAACAAAGCTACATGTGCCAACATCTCGATTCTCCATTACATGATACATCTCAAGAGTCAAGAGAAATGGAATACATAATTTTGAAAAACAAGTCAGAACTGGAGTCTAGCATAATGTAGTGGCAAGAACTAAGCCTTAAAGATCTATCATCCATGAATTCAAAATACATAACAATATAAGAAACATATCATCCGACTCTCGAGTATGTGACATGAATCATGATACATCAATGTCATATGGTCAATCATCATACATATGAATGGCTACATGCTAGGAGCTACTACTTGTCTAAATCCTTTGATGATGAAGATGATGAAGGAATGTCTCCAGACTAAGAAGATTCCCTTCATCATCATACTCAGGCTCCCTAATAGGAACCATATCCAATGCGCTAACATCTTCCTCTCCGATGTCATCATCTGCCACAAGTGAAGCTCCTCTGCGTCGTGGGTAAGTTCCGTTGACGGCCTATCATAGAACTCGTAGATGGCACATCAATACGTGACTGTGTCTGCTCTGATAGAACACGTGAGCGAGCCCTAGTCACTCTCCTGTCAATGCTCTCAAGCTCTCGATGTAGCATACGGTATATGTCCTCCTGCTCATCTCTAATGCGAGCTTCTATATCCTCCTGAGTGCCCATACTCTCATCAAATATAATAGGTGACACCTGCAATGGAAACATGAAACCGAGAGCTTAGAGAAGAATCAAGAATCAAGATTCAAACTTTAAACTTTCTAGTGACAAGAATTGGATGTTAAAACTTAAAAGTATGAATCTGCTTTGGACCATCCAACTTCTTCAAGTCTTGTACAAGGCGTAGGTTTGCCTTGCAAAAGACAACGCGCTCTAATTGTGCGACACTCAAACGATTTCGTAGTTTGGTGTCCACAAGGGAATATGAGCTCCAATTACGCTCACATGCGCTCGAAGAAGCGTCCTACGTAATATGAACAATAATTAATATAGCCTCAAAAATTAATCAAAATTATCAAAAAAAAAAGAGAAATTGAATACTGTTTCAATGATCAATCTTTTACCTATGAGAGAACTCGCAATGCAAAAGGTGCAATGGTAGGATGACCATAACCATAATGCTGCCACCACTCAAGAGGTCGCATGGTCACCTCCTTACGAAGCGAGGTAGTCCTCCCATAAGCAATACCAACATTGCTCATGTAGCCTGTAAACTCACTATCGAATGTGAGTTGCTCATCTGGTGTCAAGATGTGCTCCATGTACTGATCCTTCATCAATCGAAGACTCGTCTGAGCCCATAATGTAGGTCCCTTGAAAAAGGGATACAAGAGGGCTGAAAATCCATGGATAGGATGACATAGTGTTCTCCATCGTGCATCCACGAGGTCAATGATATCCTGCTTCCTACAAAATTTAAACATTCTAACTTATCACTTAATGTACAAAGGGAAGTGCAAACTTCAATGAAACTGTAAAGTGTAAACACTGAATAGTGAACACATAAAAAATACCTGTCAAGTGACAATGTCGTCGATGAAGAGATAGCCTCTCGCATCTTCGTGTACATGTGGCATACAAGACCGAGAGTAGATCCTTCTTTGTCCACAATACGTAGCACAATGTATATGTATCTCAACACGGGTACTATGGCTGCAATATCAGCCCAAAAGACGTCATCCAACACTTTGCGTTGCACATAACGTGCAAGCTCAGTGTTTGCTGTATGCATGGAAATCCATCGACGATCAATCGCGGATATGCGCAAAGCATCACTGACTGCCTGGAGTCTCTGAAAAACCATGTATATGTATGCAAAGGCATCTGTCCTCACTACATTGAATGACAAGTTGCATTGAAAAATGCATCGTTCAATCTCTATTTCAACAACTTTTTGTCGTTGCTTTTGTAGTGTAGAGGACAACATAGAAGAATGTAAGCTCCCTTGCTTAGGTCTCTACGTAGGAGGAGGATGACAAGAAGGGGATGTGGACACATCCTCTTCATCTCGTTGAGAGACTGTACGAGCCCTTTGTGATGCTTGACCATGAGAAGGATCCACATCATCCATGAGCTCAACATACGTGGCTGCCATCTCACGACGACGTGCTTCCTTTCCTTGTTGAGCAAGACGATGCTCATTTTTTATAGCCTCTGCTATTTCGGGAGGCACCTTCTCACATACAGAGATGCCTCCTCCTCCTACACCAGATACATGACTTATAAGGCGCGTCGTAGTAGTGGAAAAACTCTTACCACAATACTTGCATGTCCATCTCCGTGTACCGGACCCGGATGCACTTGAACCACTAGCCAAAGCATGGGTAACGGTGTGTGCATCCCAAACATTGGACATGGCACGAGGCATGATGGCTAAGAGACTTGAAGATAGATATTCAAAGGATCAAAATGACTCAAGCTTCAAATGATACCGATTGTGCAATGTGGGTTGGATTTTTTATGTTCAAAAGCTCAAAAAGGACAACTCTATGCAAAAAGTCAAAAAGACAAAAGCTCAAATGACAACTCTCGAGTCTCATGACAATAGAGCATCCAACTTCGAGAGCTTCAGCCTTCTGACTTCGAACTCGGGTTGACTCTACGGGCTCAGGGCAAAGCTTCGAACTCGGATAGTGGGCAGCGTGAGGACTTGGAAGTAGGCAAGGAGATGGCTGGATAGTGGACAGAAGGCTTCAAGGCTGAAGATGCTCACGCACACGCTCGGGCAGGAATACTTTCGGCAGTTCACGCTCGCAACGCTTGTTTTAAGGGCACAAACTTCAAAAAAACGAACCTCTTCAGTTCTCATTAACTTGGCAAAACGAACCGAATGAACCGAATGGGTTCGAACCGAACCGAATGGAAAATGAGTACCTAATGATCAGGTACGCGAACCGGGGCAACCCTAGTCGAATAGGTCAGCCTCCTGTCGCTCCGTGAAAGCTCGCCGCTTCTGGCGTGTGAGGGCTCGCATCTGTCGTCGTACCTCCCTCTCTGTGATGGATCCCAAGATACTCTGTGCTCTTAGATGTCGGTATAGTCGCCTACACTCCTCATCGTACCATCTATTCAGGGGTGTATGCCCCAGTCGTGTCGAATGTGCGGTGCTGTGGGTGGTGTATGGGAAGATGAGAGTAGCGGATGTGTGGAGGATCGAGGAGAAGTCGGCGGTGAGGGTGTCCAATGAGGCAGAGGGATCAAGGGAGTACATGCGCTCTCGAACATGGGAGCTATAGATATGTGCTAGCTCATGTCTAAAGTGAATGGTGGTATGGGCATGTGGCTGTATGGTGACGGGATGGGATATGCATGGTGAGCTGCATATGGATAGGTAAAGATATGCGTGATCAGCTCCAATCAGTATGGGTGGGATAGTGAATGAGGTGATGAGATGTGTCGCCTCCAGGGGTCCGATAACATAGTCTACCACATTGCCCCCTTGTGGTGTCGTGGGTGGAATGCAGGTGAGACCACCTAAGGTGGGTTAGGTCGCCATCCCATTATATATAATGAGACGGTGTGTTGCTCCCATTTGGAGTAGGTGTCGGCCGTATGAGGTGGGTGTGGCGGTGTCGGCTGACGCTCTGAGTGTAGACATATCCTCTATGGTACGAAGTATCTCAGGGTCGTCAAAGTCGTAGATATCACACTGGTGGCTTTGAGTGCGGGCATTGAAGTCTCCTACAAGGAAGACTTCGCCCATCCCGGTATACTCCATAATCGTGTCACTGAGGCAGTCATATGGCGATATGGTGTCTGGTCCCCCCCCCCCCCCCTGAGGGCTTCTCGGGGGAATGTGTGAAGCGCGAGCTGATGGGTGCAATATAGCAGACGGCGAAATATGCTCCTCTCTCCTCTGATAGCTGGAGGTGTATCCACATGATAGCTGGAGGCGTATCCACATGAAACGTGCCTCTGGGTCTCTGGCTACCACATGTACCCTGTGCTGTAGCGATTGTCTGTAGAGCACGGCTACTCCTCCAGGTCCTCGTGTGGTGTGCCGTCTCATCTGTTGGCGGTGAGCTGACTCCCACATATAGCCCTCAATCCTCGGTAGGCTCCTCCCCGGGCTCTCGTGTGTCTTTGTCAAGAAGATCATGTCTCTTCCCTCCATCACCTCCTCGAGGTGCCCTGCATGTGTCCACAAAGATCCATTGCAATTCGAAACTGCAATGTGCACCTCCTGTTGTGTTGTCTCATAGGCCGCAAATCCCTAGTCAATGGGCCGTCCATCAATGATGACACGACCATCTCTGTATAGGGCAGGATGTCCCTCACGTCTGGCCTGAAGGACACGCGGCATGCATGCACATCTGTGCTCTACCTGCATCCGTGTGAGGTCATCATCCAAATAGATGGGAGTGTCCGGTGTAGTGCATAGTACCGCCGTCGTCTGAGGAAGTCTCTCCTCCCGGCCTCACGTGAGAACTGAATGATAAGTGCTCTCTGCTCCGTGTGGTGTCCCGTCTTGCTCTCCAGGCTCTGGTGAAAGGGAGAGGCTCATCTGCGCGGTATCCAAGTAGTGTGCACAAGCGACACCCGTCCTGCTCTGGTAATCTGTCTGTTCTCTGTGAGGCCGGAGACCCGAACATTGAGCCTGCGAGCCTGTCGCATCCGCTCCTCCTCAATGGTGGTGTGTACTATGTGGATCTCCTCATGGTGGTTGTTCTTCTTTGCCTCCTGTCGAAGGTTCTTTTTTACAACCTCGACCCATCCATCTTTCTTAGTCTCAAGCTCGCTCTGAACCACCTCCATGCACTCCTTCTTGATAGTCACCCGAATGTCCTCTAAGTGTGGGGCGATCTCCCCCTCTCCACGTATGCTGTCCAGTTTCGTTCTCATATCAGTAAGATCAGTGTGCAACTCCTCCTGGCCTCGTGAGTGCTGCTTACGGATAGCAAGAAGCTCTTCCCGAAGGGACTCGTTTTCCTTCTCCAAGGTTGCCACCTTGGCTTCGAGGGCAACGACTCTGCGTGTAACCCCGTTCAGTCCAGAGTCTCCTTCTTATGTTTTCCTATCAATTCTCGGAGGGTATGTTCTAAGGTGGCCAGCTCTCCCTCCAACTTGGGGGCCATGGAAGAAGAGGGAGAAAGAGGATTAGGGTTAAGGTTAGGGTTCGGGTTAGGGTTAGGGTTAGGGTTAGGATTAGGATTAGGGTTAGGGCTTAAGGTAAGGATAGAGAGAGAGAGAGAGAGAGAGAGAGAGAGAGAGAGAGAGAGAGAGAGAGAGAGAGAGAGAGAGAGAGAGAGAGAGAGAGAGAGAGAGAGAGAGAGAGAGAGAGAGAGAGAGAGAGAGAGAGAGAGAGAGAGAGAGAGAGAGAGAGAGAGAGAGAGAGAGAGAGAGAGAGAGAGAGAGAGTTTTTACGTCTATTAGGAGGCCGAACTCGACCTATGAGACAAATCGATGTACGTGGGTGTATCTTCTGTCAATCAGAAAAGATAAAAGTGCTGAGAAAAAACTGGTAAAGCTGGTATAGATCTCAGTAGTATGCATGTGGAGATACCCATGAAAATGGGGTGCAAGTGTCATACGTTCGGATATATTCTTTGACCTCCTTCCATATTTGAGGCCACCAAAAATCCCTTGATATGAGTTCTATTGTTTTATTTACTCCAAAATGTCTTGCTGCTGAAGTACTTGGCTTCTAGGCTTTCGTGGGGGGACATACAATAGGTTCTTATAGAATAGCAATCCATCCTTTTCTTGGAACTCATTCACTTCTTGAACTTTTCCTTCTTGAATTTTTTGCGTGACGTTACAAAACAATTCATCATGTGGTAGAGTCTCATGAATCAAAAGAGTCAAAGCTGAATCTTCATGGTGGCTTGAAGAGATAGCTCCGAATTGGAGTTGGTTAGGCTTGAGTAATACACTCTCTTGTTGATCAAAGGCCTCTTCGCCTTTCTTTTGTTCAAGGTAAGATCTTCTTGACAAGGCATCTGAATGACATTGCTGGCGTTGGGACGATAAAAAGTTACTCCATAGAGATTGCCTTCTATTGAGGATGCAAGTAGTCATAAAATACTATAATTCTTATGATTTATATATAGAATAACTTTATAGGCTTCTCTTTCTAGATGATGACGCCAGATATAAAATGCATCGCATCCACTATTGCAAGAAGTTCTTTATCATGGGTTTCACAATTAATCTCTGGAGGGGAGAATTTCCTTGAGTGATATGCAACTGGATGTAGGTGTCCATCGTCTCCATATTGGGATAGAGTGATCCCTAAGGCAAAGTCTGATGCATTTGTTTCTAGAAAGAAAGGCTTGGTAGGATCTGAATGAGCTAGAATTAGAGGAGTGGTGAATGCTGATTTCAAGGTTTGGAAGGCTTTTTTTTTTGCTTCTTCGCTCCATGAGAGAATTTTGCATTTCCTGTAAGCTTTGTGAGAGGTGTCACTATCTTGGAGTAATCTCTGATGAATATCCGATAAAATTTAGCAAACCCTAAAAAACATTGTACATCTCGAACACACAAAGATAGTTGCCAATCAAGGATTATCTCGATCTTCTTAGGGTCCATAAAGATTCCTTTCATTGAGATAATGTACCCTAAAAATTCCACTTCTATCTGATGGAAAGAGCACTTCTACAATTTCGCATATAAACCTTTTTCTCTTAGTTTCTCTAGGACTATCTTTACATGACATTCGTGATCCTCTAGATTTTTTGAGAATATCAAGATATCATCAAGGTATATTACCACAAAAGAATCTAAATACTCTCAAAAAATATCATTCATCATATGTTGAAAGACGGCTGGGGAAGTTTTGAGACCGAATGGGATAACTACATACTCAAAATGCCCATACCTTGTTCGAAATGCTGTCTTCCATTCGTCTCCTTCTTTGATCCTGATAAGATTGTAAGCTCTTCGAAGGTAAACTTTTGTCAAGAACTTTGCTTTCCCAAGGCATTCCAAGAGTGATATGAGTGGTATAGGATATCTATTCTTAATAGTTACTTTATTCAACCCAAGATAGTCTACATACATTCAGAGAGTCCTATCCTTCTACGTTACAAATAGGATAGGGGCTCCAGGAGACTTTTAGTGTTTGATAAAACCCTTGGCTAGATTATCATCAATTTTCTTACGTAATTCTGTAAGTTCCTCTAGGGATAGTCTATAGATTGTTGCGAAGATTGTGCTCCCTCTTGAAGTTCTATGGCACAATCATAAGGTCTGTGCTTTGGGAGGATATTTGCATTCTTCTTCTAAAAGACATCTTGAAAATCTTGATACTGACTAGGTAGCTTTACTCCATCATCTTTCTTGGAGTCTTGAGCTGGTACGACATAGATAATATATGTTGGTTCCTTCCTTACTGCATGCATGAAGGCTTTGGTTCCTACATATGTTGGGTTCTTCTGGATATCCAGACAAGTGATTTTATTCGTCTCCTAATCGATGTCTGGATTGTGTTTCTTTAGCCACGGCATTCCAATGATAACAGGGTTTATCGGACTTGATATAACATTAAAACGTATGTGGGAACCATGATCACCAAGGTGTACTCTTAATGGTGTGGTTTCCTTGGTAATATTCCCAAATGCTAGAGGTCGTCCATCCACTACTCGAGCTACTGCCAGTGTGTTCTTCTGAAGCATTGGAATCTTGTGTTTCTTAACCAATCCTTCATCGATGAAACATGAGGAGGCTCTTGAATCGACTATGGCTGTAAGGAAAGGGTCTTCTTAGCTAAGCATGATCAACTTGACAGGGGCAACTCATGTTTCTATGGGTATTGTTGGAATTATGA
Source organism: Ceratopteris richardii (assembly GCA_020310875.1). Classification (NCBI taxonomy): domain Eukaryota; kingdom Viridiplantae; phylum Streptophyta; class Polypodiopsida; order Polypodiales; family Pteridaceae; genus Ceratopteris; species Ceratopteris richardii. Next base: position 132,933,044 of record CM035412.1, on the reverse strand, counting down.
GACCCTTTCTTATATCATGGTCCGGTTGTACGGTCTCCTCTACAACTGGACTTCCTTGTTTCCATGCGCTACAAGGGTTACTGCGACTCTGGAGTTTGTTCTCTTGTTTGGACAATTAATTGCAATATGGCTAGGGTTTCAATAGAAGCAATTGAATATTTTGTCTTGTCTCATTTTTCAATTCTGGCTACCAGACTTTTGAAATAAGAAAACTTGTTCGACTCTACTTTTATTCCAAAATTCCATGAAAAAACATGTGTTATTATCAATAAGTTACAAATAAATCTAACCTTGTACATGAATATGCATACGACCATAAACATATGAAGGATGAGTTCAAGTCTTCTTCTACTTTGAAGAGTTTCAATTTTCATGAAAATAGCCAATGCAATATTTGAATAAATGAGTTAAAAGTCCTCTTGTGCCTTTAGATGTATGTTATCTAAGTGAAATCTCCATTTTTTTAAGAAGAGAATTGGCTCTTTCCTACTTAAGATTTGGAAGTCTTTTATAATTCCTATGCCCAAACCTAATATGCCATAACAATGAAGCTTTGATAGATGACGACAAGGAAGTTGCTATTGCCATAACTTGGGCTTCATATGGATCAATGATATAAAGAATGCATGACAAAGATCAACTCACTACTCGACTACTCAAGAGAGCCTCAAGGATAGTGAGGTAGAGGTTAGGGTTCAAGAGGCTGAAGTATGGCTGAAGTTGACTTCCTACAAGTCCTCCAAGTAGCATTCTAAGTAAGCTTTAAAATTCAAACACACCTCTAGTTAGAGCAAGCAGTTTGGCGATCATAACCTCCAAACACAAACAATGAAGGACCACCAAACACTAGGCAAAAAGATCAGGTCATATTTGTAAGTGCTGCCCTCACTCTCTCAAGAGTAAGCTCCACCGTCCATGTAGAGAGCTAGGCTGATGCCCTCTTAGATTGTTGTGAATTATATGCTCAAGAATATTAGTATTTATAGACTTGAAAGTGGATCCAAAAGCACAATGGAAAGGATGCGATTTAAGGGGTCATGCAATTTTTTTGGCTAGTGTTTTACATGGGCTGCTGAACTTCTTTTGTTGTTTATCCACATGGCAGATTTGCTAACATAGTGCTTTTTATATTTAGACTTTCACAAGCTGATCGTGGGTCCATCTTATAGGAGTTCGAGCACCATAGAAGATGCTGAATTAGGGCCCTTTAAAAGTGATATAATCAAGGTGACTATGGAATTTCTTTGCATCTGTGGTGAACTTAAAACTCTTAAGGTGCAACAATTTGACTCAGGGAGTCTTGCAACTAGTAGCAAATGGAGGGATAGAAGCATTGTAGGTAGGAGTCATTTGACCATTTGCTCCATTATAAAGGATTCATTGAGGGTCATCGTGCTCATACAGGGTACCAAAGTAATTCCTAAATTTTGAAAGTTCACCTAAGAGTGGAGCCTCCCCCTATCATTCAAAATTTGTATGAAGAGGTATCACATTATTCTCTTAGTGAAGTTCTAAGAAGCTTACATTTTGACCGTCTGTAAGAACCATCAGGAGTAGGTTTGAATCCATAAGAATTTTTGTCATGATTGAACTTTCCCATCAATGTCCCAACCTTCATTACCATTTCTTCTAGATTCAATTTCAGATTCTGATGGATTTACATTCACCCATATTGTCAAGAGAGGGAGGACAATTTCTTCTAGAATTGATTTCAGATTTTGACGGATAGACATTCACCCATATCGTCCACCCAACTCATTTTCTGGTTTTAGACAATTCTCACACTAAATCCCGAAGTGGTACACTTTGAATTGGGCTTGGACCTAGCTAGCATATGGTTTTGCTTAAAATGAATGTGAGAGCTCATTTGGCCTTCTACATAGTTCATAAAGATCAACTTTATATCATACGTGGCCCCAACTTGTTTTGAGAAAAACTAAAGCTAAGAAGTTCCTCTAACACGGAACCAGTAATGTCTTGACTTTCAACCCAAGATTTGAAGGTTAGTATTGTGAATTTTTGATCCGATATAAGCTTCATTAATGGCAAATCCACCATCCATCAGAGACGGCCTTGCGTGCTTGAGAAAGAGAAACGATAGGTTGGCACTAGTTAAGACTTAGAAGAAGGAGAGAATGAAATTTACGAGTAAGAATTAAAACTTAAAAGGAAATATTTTGGGGGCACCGTGAGAGATAAAGTTGGAGAAGATGGTAGCTAGGAGGGGAAGGAAAAAGGAAGTTCGTGGTCTTTCGATGGAGGAGGCGAGAAGCCGGTCATGGACATCGTGCAAGACTCCAAGGAGTTCATGATTCATCGAAATATATAGGGAAGCAGTTGAATCTCTCATTTATATTTTGTTTTGGGCTTTCTAGTTGTGTTAAGCATATATTTGCTTCATGGTTAATGGTACATTCGAATATGCTTACGAGTTTATCTTAGCATGATGAGAAGGCATTCATCGAATATTTGAATGGTTTAATATTCCATTTTCCTTTAAGAAACATGCCTTGCATATGCATCTTTTTGGGAGAAGACTAATATATGAGAAGAGAGGATTTTGGAATGTGAGAAATATGTTAAAACATCTTATAGAATACTCTCTCATTGTATGAAGAGAAATTTAGGATTTGCATGATGGAAAAGTGCCATTGGGTGATTCAAAAATTACATTTCCTCTGTTTTCCCAACCCTCGATCTCTTGACTAGTTTGGCATGTCACACTTCTAGAGGCCATATCTTGGTCTAAGAAACTCCAAATTGGAGATGTTATTGCTCTTTTCGAAGACCACAAGATCTATTTTCATATTATGCAAATAAATTTTGGAAATTATGTATTTCTTCTAGCTTTGTGGAAGTATGCAATTTCTAGTAGGTTTCGACAGCTACCTTCCGGAAGTGATATCTTGCAAACAGAAAGGAGTTTCAAGTGATTTCACTTGGGGCATTCACACATGATGTATATTACATTTTATAATTGTTTACAGGTCTTGAAAAAGCGCAAGTCTTGAAATGAATTATTTTTGTAATCATTTGACCATGTTTGATGTTTTGGGAAGTGATCCGATGTTATCGGACATTGCAAATTTCATTTTAGGGCTTGGTCAGAAAACATGCAGAGGTCTTGAAGCTCGTCAAAAAGCATGGATGCATTCAATTATGACATTTAGCCACTTCAAAGACATTTCTTATGCTTTTAAGCATCATGATTTATGTTTTAGACTAGCATATACACACATGGATGTAGTTGAAATGTATTTACAAAAGTTGATCATTGATATAATTATTCATTAATTAATAAATCTATTTTTATTTATATAATCTTTATTTATTTATAGATAATAAATAAATAATAATTATTTATTATAATAATAATAATAATTATTTGACTAATTTATTTATTTTGTAATATATATATATATATATATATATATATATATATATATATATATATATATATATATATATATATATATATATATATATATTAAAAAGAAAGATTTAAATATTGATTTTTTTTTTAGTGTGGTTCATTTTGTATTGGTTTTCTTTCTTGTTTTTATTTTTCATATCTTATATTGATCTTATTTTTTGTGTAGCCTCTTGCTTTTGTTTATTGTTTTTTCTTATGTGTATGTGTTTGTGTTCTCTATCTTGGGTTCATAAGTTTGGATAACTTTGAACTTATGAAGGTGTGTGTGTGTGTGTGTGTATATATATATATATATATATATATATATATATATATATATATATATATATATATATATATATATATATATATATATATATATATATATATATATATATATATATATATATATATATATATATATAATCATCTTCATTGTATTGAAGGTTTATATACCTTCAAGAGAGTCTCAAGATATGAGTAGGAAACTACTAGGTATCATGAGCTATGTCGGAAGAGTGACTAGTTTCACTATTTGATATAACTTAAGAAAAGTAGTGAAGCATTTTTTGCTAAAGTGCCAAGGAAACCAACTATAAGTGATCATAAAGATGGGTTTTATGAGAGAGCGTCGACGGGTGCTAATGTGATTTGAGTGATGGTTAGCAAGGCCATAGTCATGGCACTAGCTCTATGATTTGGAGCATAGATCCTTCGGTAAGGAATATTTGGGATACCCAATTTATATATGTCGGAATCTACAAAGAGGTACTTAGACATAGTCTTGGCACCTAGGAACTAGTTAGTTTGAAACATAAAGGGATATCTACTATGATATGTTGACTAGAACCGAAGTACAATAGTTTTGAGAACATGGGATTCGTTGGAATCCACTAAGATATTAGTTATATAGTTCCATGATATGTATGGAATTGGACATGGATTGGAAGAATGTTCCATTGGTATGGGACAGTGGAAATAGCTTTCCTTTGAGCACTCTTCTTTTATGGTCAGGGAGAAAAGGACTCATCATTCATAGAGGCATGTCTCACTAAATTGGAGCAGATTTTTTAGTAGACACCCTTTAGTACTGCGAGTTATCCTTCATAGTTAATGGAAGATTTGTTCTTCCAATGGATTGAGTGATGGAAGATTTTCTTTATCACAAATATCACATTCTCACTTTATAGTTTCAAGAAGGATGATGCCATTATTATGAATGGATCTTAAAGATCAATACATAGTGCATGGTTAGTAGAGATAGTTTCTTTAGTACAAGTACACATGTTTATTATGGTATCTTGTCATATCAGTGTTGGCCATTTTAGAAGAGGGTTTTGACCTTAGGAAGGAGTTTATTTCCTCTTGTGAGGAGTAGAGCTATGAATCTACTTAGGAATTCATTTACTGTATTTTCCAATTTTGTATCTTCTTCATTTGGGAATTAGATCCTTCATTCTTTAGGAAGGGAAAGACATGGAGAACTTATATGTTCTCACTTATGGATGAGTAGAGAAAATTGATTCATTAGTCTCTTTTAAGAAAAAAACGAAAGTGGAATGGATACCATTGCTGTAGCTCTCTTCCTTAGGAGAAATTTGAGAGAGAGTTTACTCTCTCATCTTTAGATTTTCTAGATAGGAGTGACACTATCCTATCAAAGGTAATAGGAGATAAAAAAGTCAATGGTTAGATTGAGTGGCACATGATGGCTCTAGGGGAGAAGTTACTAGTCCCAGTGATGATCTTCGACTAGACGAGGAGTTCTAGTTGTCGGCACTAGAGAGACTAGGGATTTAGTGATGAATTTTCTCTTTAAAGTTTTTAGGAGATAGGATCAGTCTCACCTCTTTGGTTATCAAACTCTTAGTTGGTTTGGCCATGAGGATGATGGTGGAGCATCAATTAGGAGGATAGATATTTACGAATTATTTGAATCTCAAGAGGAATGCTTTTGCATTCATATGGCAAACTAAGGGGAAGAGAAAGTATTAGAGTTTGCACTAGTGCCATTAGATGCTCTTCCAATAGATTATAGAACTAAGTTCAAGTGTATGGATGATAAACCAAGAAATTGGATGGAGAGATTTCATCCTACAACCAAAGAATTCTATTATGGGAGCTAGGATGATGGATTTGCAAAGGTCACAAGATAGTTTAGATCAAAACTATTACTTGTGAGTACACTCAAGGCCAAGAAGGCCTAAAGTGCCATGAGGGCAAATCATTTAGTCCTAGATGTGTTTGGAGTCTCTTTCATATGGGACTTTGTTCTATAATTTAGACGATTTTATGGTATGTTATCTCTATTATGGTATGGTCAAGCCTATAAAGCTCGACATTTTACATTGGTTTTTCATACTATTGCTCCACAAAGGATACATCATATGGACTTGGGTCCGATGATGTTATATGCAATGTCACAAGGGGACGCGTCCCCGGGTCCTAGGGATGCCGGGACGCCGTCCCCGAACACAAATATTCCGGGACGCCCAACCGGGACGGTTGGCGTCCCCTTACCCATTTCTGAAACACATGGACGTGCCGGGGACGCATCCCCGGGACGGAAACATGTGACACAGGTCGATGCGGATGGTTTGGGGACGGCCTAAATGGGCAGAGAAGTGATTTAGGCAAGATAAAGTTGGATTTTCTTTTTCCTTGAATAATTGGCACCATTTTGGAGGCACCTCTAGAAAGTTCTTGGGTCCACAATCAAGCATAAATAGAGGTTTATTCAGCCTTGCATATTCAGCTGGCTACAACACTCTCCATCCTCTAAACCCTCTCTTCACCTTTCTTCTCTTTACGCTTCTGAGCATGCCAATGATCTTTTGTTTGTAAGTGCAAACATGAAGAGTGAGGATACTATCTAAGACCCAATTCATGGAAGGATATCCTTTCAAATAATGGGAGGTAGAGAGAGAGAGAGGAACCAAGTGAAAAATGAAGAACATAAAGAAGCACAATCTGATGATTATGATGTATAAAATAAGACTCCCCACTTGGATTCTTCATGGTGATTTACCCTTGTGAATTGATTGTAGAGTCATTTATGGTTTAGTCCCTAGATTTTACTTCTTAAAATCTATTACTAGTGCATATCGATGGTAAGATGACATATGTTCCCATGGTAATGTGACGTGCCATATGATCATTGAGTCTTAACTCTTTTTATATATATGATTATTGATATGATGATGGTAGTATTTCTTTTTTTGACATGATGAAATACATATGACTTGTCACTTTTGACTCTTTAATATTTGAAGGAGACTCTAGAATCTAGATGTTTAAGGTTTCATACATGTATTCACTAAAAAAAACACCTTTATTTTATAGATCTATTGTTATTATCTTTTTCATATGTAAACATATTCATTGTACAATAATTCTCATTTGATAATTTTAAGAAAAATAGGCATTTTTTAGTGCCGTCCCGGGGAGACACCATAGGCTCCGTCCCCGTCTCGGGGACACCACCGTTCTCGGGACCCGTCCTCGTCCCCTGGTGACTTTGGTTATATGTCATGGGAGTGATAGTTTGGAAGTTGAGTGTATTTGGGAGATAGTAGGCACTACCCAGATGGTTACCCACCTTTGAGGAGTTCTCATGTGAGGCCTATGAAGGGGAAGGATACGGGGAAACATCACACAGAGATGACCATGTACATAAAGTACATGGGGTTCATGAGAGTCTGAGCACTTTCTTCTAGATGTTACATCTACATTTTTAAGGACAAAAATGCCACATGGCATCTTGTAGATGCATTCCCTTAATGGGAAGGTAGGAGATATAGAAAGAATTTCTCATAAGAGATGGGGGGACCACTATCGGACATTGATTGAGAGATTTTGAAAGAGAACAACTCAGTGTGTGTCAATAGAGATGGCCATCTTGTGTATGAGCTTTTTGGTTGAGCGATGAAAAAGTTAATCACGTTATACCTATCAACCTATCAGCTGCTCCATCAAGCTTGCGTTTTAGCTTGTATACCCACTAAGTGTTAATGGCCTTTTCTCTAGGAGGCAACTCACATATAGATTAAGTATCATTCTTCATAATGACATCAAATTCTGATTGCATAGCAACCATCTGATTTTCTAATTTTACTATCTAGGGTTTGCGAATTTCGGAAGTGCTGTTAATTTGCTTATGTGGGCTTTTTAATGTGTCATGTGGCACTTATGAAAGTCCTTGGATCTCTTTTTTTTGATTGCATAGAATTGTGACATGTGTCACTTGCTTTTCAACTTTAAAAATCTCCCTTTCAAATATGACAAAAAATAGGGTTTGACTTTTCACTTAGAAAATGGTCCTTAATGATGGAGTGTTACACATGCTTGGATAACTTTTATTGAGCTCTATAAGGATATGCCATAAAATATTTGTGCAAAATTTGATAATCTTTGACAAGTTTGACCAACCTTTGGCCAATGTTTTGATTTGCAAGTTGTGCTTTCCCTAGTGGAAGGTTGTCCATTTTGCTGGCTTTGCCAACAATTGCCCTCCTAACCTGACACTAGGGACGTAATGGTGGGTAGGAAGTTGTGTAGAAGATTTTGCTACCTCTACAAGTTTCATAGATCATGCAAAGTATCCACAAACACACACAAGGACCTTTGACATGAAGAGCACACTCCAACATACACATCACTAAGAGTACTCACATAACATGTACTCTTCTTAACTAAGTACTACTTGGAAGGATAGTGATAACAAAAAGAGCTATATAATAAGGTAGAATATAGACTCATTGCTCAAACATACTACCTAGACTATCAAGGTTGGCCAAGCCTTTCAAATCAAGGTTATAGGCTTCCATGTTATTACTTTGTCAAGATTAGGGTTAGTCTTGTTTTGCAGAAAAATAACAGTCATATTGTAGGAAATGAGTAGACTCTTCAAGACACTACCACTACTTGAGGTTAGGAGATAGGATGTTCCTTCCTAGCAAGAAGAGCCATGTAGCTTTTGAGTTTGCTGATATGCTCTGCCACTAACATTGAGTAATCTATTTCTAGTTGATAGAAGGAAATTAATAATGATACAAGGGATTTTTATGTCAATGCACCAAAAATTGCCTCCCATTTTATAGAAGTTTCCCTTGCACTTGTGATAGTTGCAAGGTGATGTATATATTCATTGCTTAAACTGATACCTATAGTGGACAAAGCTTTCCTATTTCTAGATATAGCTGCCACATCAGGGCCTTGACTAGATGTTGAAGCCCCTCTTGAAGTTGATGCCTCTCTTGCATTAGGACTTCTTCTTCCACTTGTATTTGAGGATGAAGGAGCACTTTGAGCTTGGGACCTAAAAATTCTTGAGCAGTTACATTGTGTAATCCGATTCCTCCTTCTAGCCTCCTAATTTCAATTTCAACTCATGTGATGATATTGGGGTTTTGTTTGCCATGTATGGAATTTATTTCCATTGAATGATATGATAACATCATATTGGAGGCTGCCATCTCCTCTCTACACTAGAAACTTGAGCACAAAGCTTAGCTGACACTCAAGACACTCACACACCTTGCTCTGTTACCAAATTGCTAGTAAATAGAAACTAGAAATACTCGAAATTCATACAGAGTTGAGTAAAAGAGAGAGAGTAGAGAGAAAGAGAGAAGGATGTGGACTTCATCCCCATTCCATAGATAATTAATCATGAGATGATATTGGAGTTTTGTTTGCCATGTATGACTTCAACTCACACAAGGATGTGGACTTCCAACCCCATCCCATAGATAATTAATCATGAGATGATATTGAAGTTTTGTTTGCCATATATGGAATTTATTTCCATTGAACGCACCATTCTATGTTACCAAATTGCTAGTAAATTTATTTCCATTTACCAAAGCTCCCCTTCACTCTCCTATTTATTCTTTTGGCGCATTGAACGCACCAAAAGAATAAATAGGAGAGTGAAGGGGAGCTTCTATGCTCACACAATGGATTATCCTTTTGCAAAGTGTCTTGAATGACTCTTGCAACATGCGTAGAATCGAAAGAATAGAAAGAATAGGATATAGCGAGTAGAGTACACAAATACATATGTTTCACAATAGGCGGTTACAATACAATGTGTGGTTGACCAGTCCACTACATGCTTTATGAGAACATAGAGAGACTTAAGTGTCCAACAGTCACTTGGCCTTTCACATGAACATGAACAGTAACAATCTCCCACTAAAGCCATTATGGTCACTATCAACAAAACAAGAAAAATAAAGAACGACAAAGAATGTCGATATGTGTAGATCAGCTAAGAAAGCTATAGCAGGAAAGAGATTAGGCCAGAAGTTGATTGCAGCTGAGATAAGATGTATATGCAGGGTGAATATTCAACAGAGACAGTTTTGAATTGCTGACATAGTTGTCTTAGTTGAAATGTGCTGGAATGGATCAAAGATAATATCGTACACCATTGATCATATGCATGCATGTTCTGAGTTTAGTCTAAATACAGGCTTAAGAACTTCGACAGACACTAGAAAAACTGCCTGTAATGACATTCTCACTTGTGTTCTAGGCTTCCACCATTAAAATGAAAACCAGCATGTTTAAGCAGAGATCAGGCAAGAAAGGCGTGTTAAATACATATAATAGACTTCACATTCAAGTAAAAGGATGTTTCTATCTTTAACAATGGTTTTTCTCTTATAATTGAAGGTAATTTCTTATGATCAAGTTATTCATATTTTAACTTGGGCCATGCAGGAATTTGTACCAGGGGCATGGACAAAACATCTCTCAAAACTCCTGGATAGTGTTCCTCCACACCCATTCCATGAAGTAAAACACACTATTCAGAAACAGCTGAGAGAAAGTCCATGGGGTATGTCAAGAAGCAAGCAAAAAGCTTCTATTGATTGTATATTTTTAAATATTGAAAAGGTGCCACTAGCAGCTGCATCCATTGCACAGGTAATCAGAATTTGAAATGGAATTTGTCTTGAAGTAACGTTGATGTAGTAATTTCAAGAACTTTGCACAGGTTCATGGAGGAATTTTGCAAGATGGTACGCAAGTTGTTGTGAAAGTGCAACATAGAGGGATGGAAACAATGATGCGATCTGACCTACGTAATCTTGTCTGGGTAAATTTCTAATTAGCTTGCACAGAGTTTTCCTGTTTCAGAGTGTTGCATGCTTTACAATTAAAAGCATATTATCTTTTATCAGGAACTAATTTTTATTCGAGGTTCCAGAGCCATGCTTCTTTCTCCCATGGTCCACCTTATGAATATCTTTTTATTTGAATTGAAAGAAAAATCAGAGGAAATAAACCGTGATAGCTTAAGTTGTAGCTTATTATCCAGCATTAAGGTATATAATCAATGAAAGTGCGTTAGGATCTCCATTCTTTCACTACTAAAGCTAGAATACTGATAGTTCAAGTAAAGGATCCCTCAACAAAGTTTATCAGGTTATTATCTATATCTAATATGCATGTGAAAGTCCCAATGTAGCAATTTATGATGCTCACAGAGGGTTTCCCCCCCCCCCCCCCCCCCCCCCCCCCCCCCCCCCCCCCCCTCTTTTTTTTTTTTTTTGAGCTCTATCTGATGTTCGATTTTGTCTGAGCAATAACTTCTACATGTTAAATTATTTTCAACACCATTATCATCATCATCATTTGTCTCTCGCTCATTCTTATTATTTCATTATGCACACAAGTCGATCGTTCCAATGAACCGAGGTAAAGAGGCTGTATTTCTAGCCTCTAAAGCATCAAGTTAGCGAGCTAAAGGATACGATCTTTGCTGTTAGTGTCTTGATCTGCAACAGAGGTAATAATACATCCTTAAGTTCGGGGAAGAGCTTTTGAAAACCTTCTCCTCTTTTCAAAGATCAATGTGTTTCTTGACTGCCAGATTTACCAAAGCATTCAAGATCTGAGCTCCTGTAGAATCCAAACAATGCTGTCATTATGGTGTTTATAAATACCAAAAGTGATGATGTATTTATTCAGCCAAACTGAGCAAGAGTTTCTCTCACGGTCGTTTTACAAAATAACTACTCTGGAAATAAGGAAATATATGTGGCATGACCCAAAAGTGCAAACACAATCAACATGCAAACAAAGACGTAGTACAAAGTGAGTTTTAAAAACGAGTTTTAAAATGTTTAGTACATAGGGTACTAAAAAAATGGAAATAAAAAACGAGTATTATATTTTGTCGCAACATTAATTTTTTCTTTTTCAAATAAACCATGAATAATGCATGTCTAGCATTCATTTATATATCTAGTGTTAAAAACACATTAAAAAATTAATCTACAACCTTATAGAACTTAGAACTTAGAAGACAAGTCACAATACTAGAGCAGAAAATATATATATATATATATATATATATATATATATATATATATATATATATATATATATATATATATATATATATATATATATATATATATATATATATATATATATATATATATATATATATATATATATATGAATGATGAACCGTGAATGTCATGACTCATGACTCAAGTCTCATACAAAAATGGTAAAACCATGTCATAAGTGACAATTTTAAATCCAACAAGATACATCCATGATCCAAATGATCACTATCACACTATGTTCAAAAAATATGAAGCATGCATGATGTTATACAAACTAAAGTCTAAGATGATTCTGCAATGTCTTCAGTAGAGACATCTTTTATGGGCTCATCATCAAATGTGCTAGCCCATGAAGATGTACTATCTGACTCTGTATGTCCAAATGTAGTTGCAATCTTAGCAATCTCTGGTCTCAAGTCATCATCTCCACTAGAAGATGAAGCTGAATCTTGCTCCCAATCCTCTCGAACAACTGGATTATCTCTCCGAGTGGTAGAGGATCCACCACCCCTTCCACGACGTGGTCCACCCCTTCTTGAATCATACTTCTATGGATGCCCGCTAGTGGATGGTAATGATGGATCACCTATATAAACAATGCATATATATAAGAGAAAATCGTAGCAATGGGCATACTTGTGTTACATGTGAATCTTAGAAGTTAGTACGTAATAGTATTAAAAATTTACAATTTACTTACCCCAGCGAGTGCGGCTACGAGTATGTCGTACAAATCTCTCAGACTCCTCGGCAAGCATGGCAAAGATATCCCTCTCTTCATGAGGGACTTGAGGAATATCTTTGACTTTACCAATATCAACTAGATCAAGTATTTTAATCTACAAATTTACAATTACCTACCCTTGCGAAATTCAGTTTTTTAATCACAATTCAGTCTAGACTCTAGTAAATAGCTTTAAGCTTTCATAAAACTTCAAAGTTAGAATTTACCTGTAGTGGGGCTATGTTGATCCCTTTAGTCTCTAACAACTTGAGGTTACAATGGCAATAAACCAATCTCTCAAGTTGTTGAGGACTCAATCTATTCCTTTTTTTCATATGGAATAGAGCCCATGCACTCCAGTTCCTCTCTGCAGGACCTGTGCTACAATCTTGCGAAAGAATTTGCAAGGATAATCTTTGCTATGATTGGTGAAAAAAATAATAGATCATGATTTATAAAAAATAGATTCAAATGGATTTTGAAAGATTCAAATGGTAGTAATACTTACCAATATTGGAGTACTCACTCCATATTTCTCCTACTATGTGACCGGAGCAATCTAGTTCTCACGTAGCCGTGCAGTGGGCTGTCCAAAGTAGCGCTCCATGCTACGGAACTGCAATCTCTCACTCTCTAACTGTGACAAAATACCAACATCACCGCCGCTCCATCCCATGATATAGTCGATCCAGCTATCCACTAACTCAATGTCTGTAAATTCTTGCTCACTTCTAAGTTCTCCATAATGGATGAAGAATATGAGCAACGGCATGGATTGGTTTATGAAAACCAATCCCATCTTTTTCTCACTACATCACATAAATTAGTCTTCCTATATAATAAACAATGAATTTATAAACATGTGAATCATGATAGATTACTATTACTATATCATATGGTCAATTGACAAACTTACTCAATGGCAGAGAGTCCGACAACTTTCTGGATGTTACTCATATACAAAACCAAGTGTGCTTCCCTCCATATCTGTGATGTGAAGAACACTGTACACGGGCTGAATGGAAGCTACCAATGTATCTCCCTTCGTCCAAAACTCATTATCTCCCATAACAAGTGTCGAGAACTGTGTGAAGAGAGAGTCTCCTCCTCTGACCTCTTGAATGTTGTACCAATCCTCAGCCACCATCGTACGTAGAAGCCCTTTTCTTACGCTAAGGACTCTATCAAGTACTATATACATGTAACAAAACCGTATGATAGAGGGTTTCTGGAAATCCAAGGTAGAGTGGGCACGAAAGATATTCAATACTTTTGGCTTAGTAGTGACAAATTTCACAATGAATTCTGCTTTATCAAGGATCGACGTCACCCATGGAAGTGCCCCATTGTCTTCCATGAGCAAATCTAGACTGTGGGATGCACATGGTGTCCATGTAATCTTGGGGTATGCCTCTTCAATCATACGCCCCATTGACACGTAATTAGATCCATTGTCGGTCACGACTTGCATTACATTCTCACTTCCCTCATCCTCAATGGCTTTCTTAACATGTGAGAATATGAATTCACCTGTCACTGCTGTGACTGTTGCATGGGCCAATATAGCACGTAAAAACATTGTGCCCTTACAAGAGGACACAAGGATGTTATAAACATTTCTTCTACGAATGTTCGACCAGCCATCACATAAAATAGAGCATTCATATTTCTCCCATACTGATCATAGGGATAACATTTCAGTCTCTACCAGCTTTGTTTGCCTTAAGAGCTCAGTAGTGTGTAAGGTTTGTCCGGAAGGACCCTCCCTAGCAACACCTATTCTACTAACGGCTTTCATTGCCCTCTCCCATGGATGAGTATTATCAACATTAAATGGAATGCCACAGTGAATGAAGAGTTTGGTCAACTCTCTAGTGGCCTCTTCAATTTGTTGCTTTTGCAGTTCAGCCCTTATATTGCCTCTCATGAATATATTACTATCAGGGATCTTTGAATGTGATGGATGACGTGAAAAAGAGGGAGAGGCAGTGGCACCAATGAAACTCATACTCTCTGTGCGTGGCATTTTACTTGCATTGTGATCATGAACTTGATGAGATAGGATTTCATCATGAAGAAGCTCATTACCTACACCCACAATGCTCTCATATGATGGAGGCATAGGCAAATTACCTATCCCTCGGCTCAATTGGAGTTGAGGAGTCAACTCCTCTACGGTTTTTTGAGGTATGGAAGTGCATTTTCCAATGCCTCTTCCTCTCAACCCGAGGAGATGACTTTTCATGCGGGATGCCGAGCCACCATAAATGCCCTTGCAATAATTGCATTTCCAAGAGTGAGCTATGAATTTTCACATGGTTACGGATGACATCGGGGGCTCTACCCATGGTGAAACTTGCAAAATAATGAAAGGTATGGCCGGTGACTCAAATACTTTGATGCAGAAAATTGACTGTATCTCAAAAAGTTGAAGAGAACTGCCCATACGAATTCTGCTAGACCTATAGCAAACTTCGATAAGCTTAAACTGACGAACAAAAGCTGGTACATACCTTTGGCACAAAAAGAGGAAATAGCCTGCACAATCGCTGCGATAGTGCGTTCGGAGGCCGAAACGAGCTCAGATGAGTATGCTCACCAAAATGCGTGCGATTCTGAGGCTGCAACCGGAGAGGTGTCAACGATGCCCTAGATGAAGCGGCGACCTGCTCTGATACCAATTGTTGGAGTTAGACGCAAACAACACAAGGAAGAAGAAGAAGCTTGGAGCACAACACACAATACTGAATGTATTACTAGAGAATGTACAATGATAAGTAGCCCATTAGAGTAATAGGCGTATATACAAGCCGGGGGAAAAAAATCTCCTAAAGAGGGAAGAAAGTGCCCGAGCGGTCTTAGAGTGTTCACACACATCACTATCTAAATATATCAACATTTTGGGCAAAATGCAGTGTTCCTCCTTTCAAAAGATGTTTCAGTTCAGGCTACTCAGAAATTGCAGCTTGTACATAGTGATGTGTGTGGTCCTATGCATACACCTTCTTTTGGAAATTATCTTTACTTCGTGACTTTCATCGATGATTTTTCTAGGCATGCATGGGTATATCCATTGAAGGCAAAGTCCGAAGTGTTCATGTCCTTCAAACTGTTTCTGGTTTTGGCTGAAAATCTGTCAGCATGTAAAATGGGCACCCTCCGTTCTGATTGAGGGGGGGAATATATGTCTTCTGATTTTAATGCATTTCTGGCTGAACATGGGATAAAACACCCGTGTACAGTGCCATATACACCTCAACAGAATGGAGTTGCGGAAAGAAATAACATGTCACTCATGGAGATGGCGATGTGTATGGTCAAGAGTCAGGCTTTACCACATAGTTTCTGGCTTGAGGTTGTCATGTGTGCAACATATGTACTGAACAAGTGTCCCACGAAAGCGTTGCAGTCTATCACTCCATATGAGGCTTGGCATGACCGCAAGCCATCTGTTGCTCATCTGCGTGTTTTTGGTTGTTTGGCATATGCATTAGTGCCTGAACAACATCGCAAAAAATTGGATGATAAGGCAGTAAAATGTATTTTTGTTGGGTACAGTTCTGAAAGTAAAGGCTATCGTCTGTATCATCCATAGAATAAACACATTCTGGTTAGCCGTGATGTTGTTTTTGTGGAAGATGCTCTTCAACCATTGCTTTCATGTACTAAGGAGACATCTGTTAGCTCCAAAGACATGTATGATACCTTGCTTCCTCTTTTCACAGATTGACAGTCTAGTGCTGGTCCTAATGAGGCAACTTCTCAGCCATTGCAGGTTTCATGTGATGATGCAGATCATTCCAATTCTGATGCACATTTACATGATACACTTGTTGATGAGAGAGCTGATATTGAGCAGGCAAAAACTATGCCAAAATGGCTGGTGTAGACTTTGCGTGATAGCAAATTAGATGCACCTCTGTCATATCGTACTCGTTCAGGCTCTTATAGTGCCTCTTTTGCATCAGATTGCTATGCTATGGCTGCATCTAGTCTGTGTGATGAGAATGAGCCTGTTTTGTTTGATGAAGCACAAAATTCAGTAAATTAGATGGCTGCTATGCAATCTGAATATGATGCTATAATGAAGAATGGAATTTGGTCTTTATGTGACTTGCCTCCTGGCAAGAAGGCCATTGGGACTAAGTGGGTATACAAGCTGAAGCGTAAGCCTACAAGGTTAGGTTTTGTTGCAAAGGGTTATGCGCAGGAAAGAGGCATTGATTTTGATAAAACCTTTGCACCTACTTGCCGAATGACTACTGTTCCTAGCATCTCTGCACTTGTAGCTCATCATGGTTGGAATGTACATCAGTTGGATATCAAAACAGCATTTCTGAATGGAGACTTGCATGAAGAAGTGTATGTTTTTCAGCCCTGTGGCTTTGTGCAGAAAGGGCATGAGAACCAGGTGTGCAGGTTAAAGAAGGCAATATATGGCTTAAAGCAAGCACCACGTGCTTGGTCCAAGTCCAAGTCCAAGGGATAACTAAATCACATGGGGATAAGCATACCTTCCATCACATGGGCTCCTAAGGTGATGAAATGGTTTCCAACCTTAGGAAAGCACGTGAAATCACATGCATTCTAAAAGAAGACCCTCCAAGCTCTCATGTACGAATCAAGTGGCTAGGAGAAACTTCCAATCAAGCCAAAAGGTTCAAGACCCAACTAAAAGGGGTAAATAAATCATAAATCCCAAGGGTTTCACACCTAGAAACGCAAGGGTTCTACCCCTTAGACCCATGTAGTTATACAACATATACCAAT
>CM035412.1:132900772-132910772 GCA_020310875.1 Ceratopteris richardii | reverse complement strand
GAAAACAATAATCTTCATGCATAGATACAATATTATGCATTATCATGGGGGAAAATAATCCTTATATATGTATACTCCCTTATACATGTCTCCATATATATTGTCATCGTACCTTATGAACGTACGAACTTCGTACGGGAAGCTCCAAATCTTAAGGTACGTACGTAGTACCGTACTAAAACGTACCGTACGAATCGTACGGATCGTACCTTACCAACTATGCACACATGTATACACACACATAGTGCTGAAAAAACTGGTAAAGCTGATATGGATCTACGTAGTATGCATGTGGAGATACCCATGAAAGTGTATGGAGTGCGATATCTATGATAGTCTATATGCAAAAGGGTAGTACAACAAACATGAGAATGCATCTGAAATGACTAACTAGCTCCATCATGTGCTAGTGGGCGGGTGTAAGATGTGATACATAGGTGGAGGTGGAGTCAGGGCCACCCTGATGGCTGCAGCAAGATCAGCCATCATCTGGGATCGTCTCTCCTCCATGGCGAGATGGTCACGAGCCTAGATCTCCGCAATCTGGTGTCGGTGAAGCCTCGAGGTCCGATATCCTATAGCTTGGGGTCGTCTCCTAGCTCGAGACGTCTGAGCCTGCTGAAGAGTCGCCCCTCTTGGTGTGTGAGCTAAGAGCTTAGGGGGGGAGGACTGCTGCACGCCATGGAATAAAGAAGTCAGTGAGCTGACTCTGTCTCCCTCCTGAATGGGTTGGTACAATAGGCTGGAGTAGGGAATCTCTGTAACTCTGTATCTCTAGCAAGAATCTCCCGAGCTGTCACCGGTCTCTAGAGTCCATGATCTCTCGAAGGGTGGGCTGCCTTGTAAACAGAGTCTCGTATCTACCTCGAATGTCATCATATGCTCTACATCTTCATACAAAGTGCTCCTCATCCTCCATCTCTACTCTGCATACCCTGCATATCCGCTGCTCTTTGGGAATGTCTGCAGCTCTGCCCATCTCAATCCCTAGTCAGTGTGATGAGACTCTCAACTGGCCAATCGCTACCCTCTAGCTATGAGGCATGTAAGTATCCATGTAGCGTGGTCGTTGGATGAAACCGTATGCTAGCATGTCTAAGAACTGGTCTCGGTAGTGCGATAGTCTTGATCCCATGTGTGGTGTGTGCCATGTCTGACTAACGTAGAGCTGCCTGAGATCCTATCTCAGCACAACATTCCTCTCACAACGGGAGAGGTGGATGTGAGGTGAGTCTGGGTCATACTGAAAAGGCGGCAATCTGTCCATATCAAGTCCATGACTATCAAACCAGACTCTAACATGAGTGTACCAAGCTCTCTCATATCCTGACTCTGCTATCTCTATAGATGGCTCAAAAGCTCTATGTGTGAGTCTATATGTAGGGAGCTCCCTCATCCTCTGAATAAAGCAGATAGTCTGTAATAGTGCATCTACTACCATGGGTGGTGTAGCTAGCTCTGCCTGGATGATTTCATGCGGCACGGATTGTTTCTCGTGAAATAGCCACGAGATCATACGTACGTGTGGCCTCTCGATCGCACTCCACTGGGTGACTTTGAGGCTTGGGGCCCAAACTATCGAAGCATACATCATAGCTGGTCTGATTAGTGTGTCAAATAGCCACCCCTTCGTGCAGGGCTCCTCGAAGTGCGCCTAGTGACATCTCCGCTCTAACATGGCTAAAGCTGCATATCCTTTTGTGAGTTTGTCGGTGGATGCCTGTCTCATGGTGAAGGGGCTAGGCAAGCTCGTGAATGTGACTCCGAGGTAGACATAGGAAGTGACTACCTCAATCTATCCACCCCCAGCTGTAAATCGCGCTCCATTCCTCACCATGGGGGAGGTGTGGAAGAATATGACCTTGGTCGACGATATAGTCGTCGACCTTGGTTGAGGATATCCTCCTGATATAGTCGTGGTCGACGATATCCGCCCATGCGTGGTCCGCGCCGTGCTCTTTGTGCTGCTGCCTGGTGGAGCGTGAGACCCTATAGATGGACCTCTCTGATGTAGCTCAACTCGCTGAAAGAACTGGGTAATGGTCTGCTGGGTACTCCCCCGTGGCTGATGTATGGGTTGTAGTGACCGCTCTCGCCTCTTGTATGCTGCTGTGAGAAAGCGTCCCAAGCGTCTCTGGTCTCCCATAGTCATGCACAGCTGGAATGACGCCTCGATCTGGAACTGTGCTCGTAGGTCTAAGTATGCTGGACATCTGATAACAAAATGCTCCTCACTCTCTACCTCTGTCTGGCATATTGGGCACCACCTCTCCTCACGGGGGACTCCCTTGGATCGACCCCTCTCAATCTCGAGCTGATGTGATGAAACCCGGAGCTGCCCAATGACGACTCGTAGGTGGTGGGGAAGGT
Organism: Ceratopteris richardii; assembly: GCA_020310875.1. NCBI lineage: Eukaryota > Viridiplantae > Streptophyta > Polypodiopsida > Polypodiales > Pteridaceae > Ceratopteris > Ceratopteris richardii. Next base: position 132,908,402 of record CM035412.1, on the reverse strand, counting down.
AGGTCTGCATGTATCTCAGAATCTTGATGAAGCCCGTGCCCGATATATGTAGAAAATGCTCGCGGTAGTAGAGCATTTTCGGTGGCAATGTACCCCTAGGGCTCACCCATGTCCTCTGTATGTATGTATGCCATATCTCCTGACGAATGATCCTATTCCTCTCTTGATGAGAGAGCGAGTAGGTGGGTGCATGAGAGTCGTACTGTAGTGGTGGTAGCCTGTCTATGTCAAAGTCATGGTGGGTAAGCCAGTCTCGTGCCTGTGCATACCATGAGGAGGTGTCGCCTACTAATGCCATATAAGGTGATGCCTCGAAAGCACGATAAGCAATGCGCTCTGTATCCATGCTCCGAAGTCTGTGTAATAGGCATACTGTCTGGAATAGTGCCTCAACTAGCATCGGTGGTGCAGCGAGCTCTGCTCTAATGATATCATGTGGTACTGAAGGCTTGCTGCGGATAAGTCTGGCAATCATGAGGATGTGTGGCCTCTCTAATGCTGTCCATACTGATGTAGCTAATCCTGGTCCCCATATGGCTGCCCCATACATGAGCGCTGGCGTAACCAAAGTGTCAAAGAGCCACCCCTTTGTGCGGGGCTCCTGAAAATATGCCTGGTGGAACTGTCTCTCCATCAAAGCTAGTGCTGCGTACCCACGTGTGATGCGGTCACGGGCTGCCTGAGCCATAGAGAAGACCCCTGATGCTGTTGTAAATGTCACCCCGAAGTAAACATATGATCCGACCACCTCGATCCGTCCACCTGCTGCTGTGAACAAACTATGTCTGCGTACCTGTGCTGATGTATGAAAGATCAAGACCTTGGTTTTACCAAGGTTCAGAGATAACCCTCTGTGTGTGCAAAAGTCATCTAGGCCGTGTAGATGATGCTGTAGACCTTCTGCAGACTCTGAAACCAATACAATATCATCAGCGTATAAAAGAATATGGACAGTGGACCCGTGTACCTCAATGCCATCTCCCCCCTGCTGCTGTATGAAGTCCACTATCTCATCAATGTAGAGACCAAAGAGGGTGGGTGAGAGAGGGAATCCTTGCTTCACTGCGATAGTGCTAGCAAGTGGATAAGATAAGCCCCCTGGACATCTGACTCTACCAGATACTCTCTCGTATAAGGCGTAGATCCCCCATATCATCTCCTCCGGAGCCTCGATGTCAAGGAGTCGTCTGAAGAGTCGATCCCTGGGAACAGTGTCAAATGCTTTGCGGAAGCCCACAAAGCAACAATATAATCTCCTCTTTCTGACCTTGGCCTGGTCAATCAGGCATCTCAGAGTGAAGATGTGGTCAATGGTAGAGTAATCTCGTCTGAAACCTGCCTGTCCTGGTCTCAGCGAGAGTACTCAACTCTGTCTCTAGTACCGCCCCATATAACTTGGCCAATATAGGGTCAATCATGATCGTCCGGTATGTAGCTGGATCCATAGTATCACTTTACTTATGAATGGGCACTATGATGTGCTCATTCCATGAGTCTGGGAACCCTTCAACCAATGCACGGTTGAAGAGATGGGCAATGAGCGGTGTGAGAGTCGTGCCTCCATAGATGAGGTGCTGTGCCTATAAACCGAAATGATCATGGGCCCTGCCATGCTGCAGCCGGGCAATAGCGCGTCCCACCATAGTGGGTGTGAAGAAGTCAGAGGTAGTAGGACGTGAGCTCTGCGGTCTGGGAATGGGAGGTTGGTCTGGGATCTCGTATAGGCTCCGTGCATAGCTATGCCAAGTGCTCCGGTCTCGGATAGGTGTCTGCTGTCTCCTCTCTCTCAAATGTCGCCATGCCACTACACTGTCTCGACTCATGAGCAAATGGTAAATATCACAATAGTGTCTCTCCTCCCAATCTCGCCGTTTGCGGCGAGTAAGGCTCTGCATGGGACGCTGTGCCTGTGTGTGTGTGTAATATCTCCTCTATGCTCTAAAATCCGTAGGTGCTTCCGCAGCTCACGACAATCTGCATCATACGAGCGATTCTGGGGCATGGATCCTCTGCGTGGAGGGTGCATATGTGTGCGGTGTGGGAAGCTGCGGAGAGTTGAGTCCTGTAGGATGGAGGTGATATGTGATGTAAGTGTGTCCAAAGGTGAGAATGGATCGAGGGAGAGTAGGCGGGTGTGTAAATGGTGTGCATAAACGTGTGAGAGCTCGTGTGTGAAGTGCATCGTGGTATGTATCTCAGTGGGTGAGGGAGGGTCTAATGGAATCGGAGATGAGAGTGTGAATGTGATAAATGTGTGGTCAGCACCGAGTGGGCGTCGTCCAATACTAAGTGAAGGGATGAGTGAAGCTCCAGAGGTAGTACCCAAAATGTAGTCGACTGTGGTCTCACCTCCCCCGTGAGGGAAGCAAGTAAATCCGCCTTAACCTGGCCAACGGTGCATCCCGCTATATATAACGAGATGATGTCGGCCTCCTAGCTCGAGTAGATGTCTGCCATAGCCGGAGGTGTCCTGACCCGTATCTTCCGATACTCGGCTGGTGCTAATCTCAACCGGGTCTCTGGCCCTCATGATCTGTGGGTGATCCATGTCGTATGCCTCGCATTGATGCGACTGAGTGCAGCCATTGAAGTCCCCCATAAGGAAGACTTCACCTAGTGTGATGTAATGTAGTACCTCATCTGAAAGCGCTGTGTATGGTGAGTCTCTATCTCGGATTGGTCCCCCAGGTCCTGTCCTACGTATCGAGATCCGCCTGGTGGGAAGTAGCATATAGCAATGTAAATCGAGCTCCCCTGTGCTATCTCCATGCGAACCCACATGTATCGTGCCTCCTCATCTCTACCTATAATATGGATCCGGCTCTGTATCTCCTGTTGAAATACGATGGCCACTCCTCCCGATCCTCGCGCTGTACTATGTCTCGTCGTGGTCTTGAATGCAGATTCCCAATGAAAACCTTCAATGCGTGGTAGACCTCTCTCTGGGCTCTCGTGTGTCTCTGTGATGCACGCAAAGTCATGTGATGCCAGGATCTCCTCGACTCTATCTGATCGCGTCCAGAGTGCCCCATTGCAGTTCCACACTACTCCTCTGAGTGGTGTCTCCTGGTGTAGTGATGTCTCATAGGCCGCCTGGCCCTATTTGATAGGGAGTCCATCTATGAAGACCTTACCATCACGGTAAAAGGCCTTCCTCCCCTCTCAACGTGCGTGGAGTATCTTTGGCATGCAAGCGCGTCGGTGTGCCACCTGCATACGCGTGAGGTCCTCATCCATGTAGAGGGTGCCGCCGGGTAGTCCACGTAGTACTGAGGGAGGGAGGGAGGGAGAGAGAGAGAGAGAGAGAGAGAGAGAGAGAGAGAGAGAGAGAGAGAGAGAGAGAGAGAGAGAGAGAGAGAGAGAGAGAGAGAGAGAGAGAGAGAGAGAGAGAGAGAGAGAGAGAGAGAGAGAGAGAGAGAGAGAGAGAGAGAGAGAGAGAGAGGGAGAGAGAGAGAGGGAGGGAGGGAGGGAGGGAGGGAGGGAGGGAGGGAGGGAGGGAGGGAGGGAGGGGAGGGGAGGGGGGGAGGAAGGGGGGGGGGGAGGGAGAGGGGGAGGGGGGGAGGAAGGGGGGGGGGGAGGGAGAGGGGGAGGGGGAGGGGGAGAGAGAGAGAGAGAGAGAGAGAGAGAGAGAGAGAGAGAGAGAGAGAGAGAGAGAGAGAGAGAGAGAGAGAGAGAGAGAGAGAGAGAGAGAGAGAGAGAGAGAGAGAGAGAGAGAGAGAGAGAGAGAGAGAGAGAGAGAGAGAGAGAGAGAGAGAGAGAGAGAGAGAGAGAGAGAGAGAGAGAGAGAGAGAGAGAGAGAGAGAGAGAGAGAGAGAGAGAGAGAGAGAGAGAGAGAGAGAGAGAGAGAGAGAGAGAGAGAGAGAGAGAGAGAGAGAGAGATAAAAGAAAGAAAGAGAGTCATATTAACGTCTTCTGGAGGCCAAACTTGGCCTATGAGACAAAAACCATGTACAAGTGTAGTAACCCTGTGTAGAAGATAAAATGAAATAAAAGGTATATCGCCACACAAAGCTATATAGGGCTGGAAAAGGCTGGGGAGACGTGGCTCTGACTCTGCAGATAGTGGCCACCTAATACATGGGGGGATCCAAAATGTGAGTAAAACGCCCTAGCGACAAGTGATGGGTGGAGGTGGGTGTAGTATGTGGTACATCGGTGGTGGTCTGAGTGCCTCCTGAAGGAAGACAACCCAGGGGGTGGTGGTACGCCTATGCTCCATCATGTGGTCGTAGGAAATCCTGATGCGTGAGACATCCTCCTGATATAGTAGTGGTGGACGATATCCGCCCATGCGTGGTCGGCGCCGTGCTCTCTGTGCTGTTGCCTGGTGGAGCGTGAGCCCTATAGATGGACCTCTCTGATGGAGCTCAACTCGCTGAAAGAACTGGGTAATGGTCTGCTGGGTACTCACCCGTGGCTGATGTATGTGCTGTAGTGACCGCTCTCACCTCTCGTATGTTGCTGTGAGAACGCATCCCAAGCGTCTCTGGTCTCCCATAGTCATGCACAGCTGGAATGACTCCTCGATCTGGAACTGTGCTCGTAGGTCTAAGTATGCTGGACATCTGATAACAAAATGCTCCTCACTCTCTACCTCTCTCTGGCATACTGGGCACCACCTCTCCTCACGGGGGACTCCCCTGGATCGACCCCTCTCAATCTCGAGCTGATGTGATGAAACCCGGAGCTGCCCAATGACGACTCGTAGGTGGTGGGGAAGGTAGGTCTGCATGTATCTCGGAATCTCGATGAAGCCCGTGCCTGATATATGTAGAAAATGCTCGCGGTAGTAGAGCATTTTCGGTGGCAATGTACCCCTAGGGCTCACCCATGTCCTCTGTATGTATGTATGCCATATCTCTTGACGAATGATCCTATTCCTCTCTTGATGAGAGAGCGAGTAGGTGGGTGCATGAGAGTCGCCATGGTGGGCAAGCCAGTCTCGTGTCTGTGCATACCATGAGGAGGTGTCGCCTGCTAATGCCATATCACGTGATGCCTCGAACGCACGATAAGCAATACGCTCTGTATCCATGCTCCGAAGTCTGTGTAATAGGCATACTGTCTGGAATAGTGCCTCAACTAGCATCGGTGGTGCAGCGAGCTCTGCTCTAATGATGTCATGTGGTACTGAAGGCTTACTGCGGATAAGTCTGGCAATCATGAGAATCTGTGGCCTCTCTAATGCTGATGTAGCTAATCCTGGTCCCCATATGGCTGCCCCATACATGAGCGCTTGCGTAACCAAAGTGTCAAAGAGCCACCCCTTTGTGCGGGGCTCCTGAAAATATGCCTGGTGGCACTGTCTCTCCATCAAAGCTAGTGCTGCGTACCCACGTGTGATGCGGTCACGAGCTGCCTGAGCCATAGAGAGAGAGAGAGAGAGAGAGAGAGAGAGAGAGAGAGAGAGAGAGAGAGAGAGAGAGAGAGAGAGAGAGAGAGAGAGAGAGAGAGAGAGAGAGAGAGAGAGAGAGAGAGAGAGAGAGAGAGAGAGAAGAGAGAGAGAGAGAGAGAGAGAGAGAGAGGAGAGAGAGAGAGAGAGAGAGAGAGGAGAGAGAGAGAGAGAGAGAGAGAGACGAGAGATGAGAGGAGAGATGATCGAGAGAGAGAGAGAGAGAGAGAGAGAGAGAGAGAGACCTCTTCCAAAGGACAAACTTGGCCTATGCGACAAAACCATTTACAACTGTAGTAACCTTTGTGTAGAAATAAAACGAAATAGTACTCCCTACACAATTGTGTATGGAGTGCGGTATTTATGACAGTCTATATGCAGAGGAGTAGTACAACAAGCATGGGAATGCATCTGAAATGACTAACTAGCTGCATCCTGTGCTAGTGGGCGGGTGTAAGATGTGATACATAGGTGGAGGTGGAGTCAGGGCCATCGTGATAGCTGCAACGGGATCAGCCATCATCTGGAATCGTCTCTCCTCCATGGCACGATGGAGGGGGGGGGAGAGAGAGAGAGAGAGAGAGAGAGAGAGAGAGATGAAGAGAGAGAGAGAGAGGAGAGAGAGACGAGAGAGAGAGAGACGGAGAGAGAGAGAGAGAGAGAGAGAGAGAGAGAGAGAGAGAGAGAGAGAGAGAGAGAGAGAGAGAGAGAGAGAGAGAGAGAGAGAGAGAGAGAGAGAGGAGAGAGAGAGAGGAGAGAGAGAGAGAGAGAGAGAGAGAGAGAGAGAGAGAGAGAGAGAGAGAGAGAGAAGAAAGAAAGTGTGTTTACGTCTATTAGGAGGCCGAACTCGGCCTATGAGACAAATCGATGTACATGGGTGTATCTTCTGTCTATCAGAGAAGATAAAAGTGCTGAAAAAGAAACTAGTAAAACTGATACATATCTCCGTGGTATGCGTGTGGAGATACCCATGAAAGTGGGGGGGTGTATGCAGTGCGATATCTATGATAGTCTATATGCAAAGGGGTATTACAACAAGCATGGGAATGCATCTGAAACGACTAACTAGCTCCATCCTGTGCTAGTGGGCGGAAAACATATACATCAGTATGATCCAATCCACCGTGATCCCAAAAGGAAAATAAAGTTTGAGTACAAAACAGGGTATAAAAGGAGTGGATAATAGCTGGCGTTGAGGGTGTGGGGTGCTATGGATATGCACTCTATATACTCAATAGGTGAGATACAAATATTATATGCATAGGAAGGGGAGGCTCGGTGGTATCACAACCCTCTAAATGCTTGGAGTGGGAGTAGGATATAATGCATCGGTGGGTAAGGCATCGTGGCGATCCTCAAAATGCTATGCCCGTCGAGATCCATAGGGGTGCGCTACTGACATCTCCGTATCTCCATGTCATGGCGTGTGTGAATCGCCTGAATCTCTCTCTGGTGGGGACGGACTCTCCGTAGTGGGGGTCTCGGTCGTCAACGTTGTCGTCTAAGCTCCTCCGCTCTTCGTAATCTGACACCCGCATCGAGCTGGGTCCTCGGGTGGCTGTGGGTCTGAAAAGATCTGTAATATAAGTCTTGGGGAGGGGGGCTAGGTGTATCTCCATCTGGAGCTGGAGAAGTGATGCACGGCGGCACTGGAGCTCTACTAGGAAACAAGCTAGAGGGCGCTGGTCCTCCGTCTCCAATAAAGCCCTGATCTCTCTGGGCCCCCTGAAGAGCTGTGGGTAGTGGTCTCTGATGTCCTCATATGCCTGGCATCTACATGTGTATTGCTCCTCGTCCTCCACCTCCTCTCGGCATATCCTGTATAATCTCTCATCCCTGGGGGTATGCGTCGCACGCCCAACCTCAATCTCGAGCTGGTGTGATGATACTCTGAGTTGCCCAATGGCCACTCTCTCTGTTGGTGCCATGTATGTATCCATGTATCGTGGTCTCTGAATGAAACCGTCCGCTGTCAGAGTCGGGAAGTGCTCTATGTCGTATTGCCTCTTTGTAGGAAGAGGCTCCTGTGGCGCTATCCATGTCTCCCTGACGTGTATCTGTAGTATGTCCTGACGGATGATCCTATTCCTCTCCGAACAAGAGAGGGTAATGTAGGGGGAAAAGTTCATACTGAAAGGGGGGGAGATCGGTAATGCTCATGCCATGGTCTGCTAACCATCGGCGAGTTTGTGCATACCATAGTCTCTCATGCCCTGTCTGTGCCAAATGTCTAGAGCT